>JASDQU010100506.1:670706-685014 GCA_032191745.1 Picea mariana | reverse complement strand
TTTAATGTCATGTCAACCTACATCCTTTAAGGAAGAAGCTAAGGAGCCTCATTGGGTTCAATTCATGAACCAAGAAATTGACTCCATTGAGAAGAACAAGACATGGGATCTTGTTGATCTGCCAACTCAAAAAATGAGTATTGGTGTCAAGTGGGTTTACAAAACCAAACTAAATGAAAAAGGGCAGATTGAAAAGCACAAGGCAAGACTTGTTGCCCAAGGATTCTCACAATAACCAGGTATTGATTATGGTGAAACTTTTTCTCCAGTAGCAAGATTAGACACTGTAAGGACTTTATTGGCCATAGAAGCACAAAAAAAATGGCAAGTTTACCAAATGGATGTCAAGTCAGCATTCCTAAATGGTTTTTTAGAAGAATAAGTTTATGTCAATCAACCACCTGGATTTGAAGTCCAAGAGCACCCAGCCAAAGTGTATCGGTTGAAGAAAGACTTGTATGGTTTAAAGCAAGATCCAAGAGCTTGGTACAGTAGAATTGACACCTACCTGATCAAAAGTGGCTTCAACAGAAGTCAAAATGAACCTACACTTTATACCAAAACATATCAACATGGTAAAATACTAATTGTATGTTTATATGTTGATGACATGATTTACACAGGAAATCTAGATCTAACAGATTTCAAACATGCCATGCAATCTGAGTTTGAGATGACAGATCTTGGCATCATGAAATATTTTTTAGGCATTGAGGTTCATCAATCAGCCAAAGGAATTTTTGTCTGTCAGCAAAAGTATGCATCAGACATCATCAAACGGTTTCGCATGGAAGGATGCAATCCTGCATAAACACCCATACCTTTAGGCAAAAAATTAAGAAAGACAGATGAAGGTCCCAAAGTGGACTCTACTTTATACAAAAGTTTGGTCGACAGTTTGTTGTATCTTACAGCAACTAGGCCTGACATCATGTATGCAGCTAGCCTAGTTTCCAGATTCATGGAATCACCCAAGGATTCACACTGGAAAATGGCAAAACGAATTTTGAGATATGTAGCAGGAACACTACATTTTGGTTTATGGTACACTACATCTGATTGTAATCAACTTTCTGGTTACACAGATAGTGACTTTGCAGGCAGCCTAGACGACAGGAAAAGCACATCAGGATATGTTTTTCAACTGGGCATGAACCTGATTTCATGGGCATCGAAGAAACAACCAATTGTATCAATATCTTCTGCAGAGATAGAGTATGTAGCTGCTACCTCAGCTTCTTTTCAAGTTGTATGGCTCAAAATATTATTGAAAGACATGTCACAAACAGAGAAGGATCCAACTCCTATCTTCTGTGACAACACATCAGCAATTGCATTATCCAAGAAACATGTGTTTCACAAGAAAAGTAAACACATTGACACTCGGTTTCATTTCATACGCGAGTTAGTCAATAATGGTGACATTGCACTACAATTTTGTGGTTCTCGAGATCAGCTTGCTGATATCTTCACCAAGCCACTAGGAAAGTCAGTTTTTTATTTTCAGAGACAGCACTTAGGCATAGTCAGTGCTAATGATTGTAACTGTTGAGTCTAAGAGGGAGTGTTAAATATATTGTACCCTCAACAGTATGACCGTACACTGCCAGCTATACTGGACAGTTGTACTTTCTAATTTTGTCTTGCTTGAGCATATATAAGCTCAGCTATTCCCTATTGTTGGGGTGCTTCAGTTCTTCAACTTACTTCTGTACTTTCTGTACTTCTTCATACATTTCAATATATTGTTCTATTCTCTTCTCTCTGCATTTCTCTTTGCTCCACAATTTATCAAGTTCCATGGGAGGGGATATTCGGTGCCTTTGACGCATCTGGTCTTTTCCATATCATGGGAGATTGAGTCATTGGATGAATATGACTTCACAAAAAAAAACAATTATCCTCTACAGGACCCCTGGCCTTGTTATTTCCTTTCTTAAAGAGCCTTTCAAGAAGATTAGCTTCTGGTACAGATATTTTGTTCCATTTGAACAACTTGACCTATCTTCTTTATTCATCTTTAGCTGATGTAGTTGGTCTAACCCTTAAATATGGGTGTGCCCATTTCGTATAATTTTTGTCGAAAGTAAAGTGCATTTCAAACTATACTGGGATTTGACTCAGGGGATTCCATATTTTCATCATTTTATTTCTCGATTCCCACCTTTTCATCGCCCAGATAACCTGTTGGTACATTTTCTGATGAAGATTCAATACAAACACTGGTTCAAAGCCTATAAATATTTGATTTATTGGCCTAATCTTTCATATGTGGATTTCCACTTATTTCAAATAATATATATCATTAGACAGTATGCATAGAGGTCACGACGATATCAAATGTTGGTCTGTTAGTTTAGAGGTTTGGCTATAGTGAACATAGTGTCAAGCCTTTCTTGTTCTAATCCTAGGTCGAGGGAATGCATGATATCTAATCCTTTGAATCTAAGGAGTGGTATGTAATTAAACTCTTCATATCATATGACCTTACAGGGGTGGGTTCCCCTATCCATTTACAGAAGGTGTGATCTCTACTTTAGTCCTACTGACATATTTTATCTCTATGGGTGGTCGACATAAAATCTTCTTATCAAGCCTCTGATACCTAGGTTATCTCCCCTAGTTTACTTGAAGAATACCCCTCATTTTTTTTCCATTTCCATCTAATAGTGAGCACCCACTTGTTTCTTCTCTTTGTATGTGTAAAGCTTCATGAAGTCTACTATAGAAAGAGCCATACTATAGAAATTAAAAATAATATATCATTTAAATCTCAGACAACTCCAAGAATGGCATGTATCCAATGATTATGACAAATAGGATTTGAAGGGCATGTATCCAATGATTATGACAAATAGGATTTGAAGGTTTTGATACTCACATAAACAGTTTTAAATTTTATTCTTTGATTTTGGCCACATGTGTAATGCATGTTTCATCAAAGGAGTGGGAAACCCAATACCAAAGCTCATGGGATTGGTTATACAATTCATCAGTAAAAATAAATAATTTAAGGATTTATACGAGTGTCATATTTTCTTATTGTTTTGAGTAATATTTTAACACCTTGGACTTTATTGAATGAGAAATTTATTTTACAAGACATGAAATAAGGTTTCTTAATATAAAAAAAAATCCATTAATAAATTTTGAGAAAAATAATAATGATACTAATGACATGAAACTTCAAGAATCGACATTCTCAATCCATTCAATATGGAATTTAATGTTCCATCCATGAGTATCAACTTCTAAGAAATGTAAGCAATAGTATATTAAGAAAGGTGAACTTATTGTGAATGGAATTTAACGTTCCATCCATGAGTATCAACTTCTAAGAAATGTAAGCAATAGTATATTGAGAAAGGTGAACTTATTCTGAAGTATACTAGATAAAAGTCACCATTGGAATTTTTTTGTTTGACTATTATTGTTTCCCTTATCTTATCCTTTCAATATGGAGATCTATTTTTAAATCTCAATGAATCAAATTTATTCAACTAGTTTTTCACATTTTTACCATCACTTTCTTCATGGCCCTAAGTAGACTCTAATTATCCTTGAAGTAGAATCTAATTCTCCTTGGCTCGGGTTTCTATGTTCCTAGATATTAAAAATTACAATTAATATACAAATGAGTCTCAACATTATAGTTCTAAGTGGTTGTCTAAGGAATTAAAAGTGAAAATAAGGAAGATCATGTTATGATTGAATAATCACTTGATGATTGTACATAATTAGTAGTGATGTGTTGTTGTTATGAATTCTATACATAATCATTGTAATATGATAACTATTAAATCCAATTAAAATTCTTACAAATTTACTTGAAGAGTTCATTGTAGAAGTAAATTCATTTTCATCATCAATGTAGAACATCACAACCAAGTTGCAATAAAATTGACAATCTCATTTACATTAATCGGAGGGATTTGTAGTGAAGGATCCAAAGAATTAGCTGTAATTCTGATTTTCTAATTGATGTTCCTAATTCTTAGAGGATTTTTGAGTACCCCAGAACTTGATATCAATGTAAACAATTTATATTGAATTAGCATTGGAACAAATACCTATGACATTGTAATTCATAAAAAGTCTCTTGTAGCAAGAGAGAGAAATTATGTAAACTTGAAACAAACAAACGATTTGAATGTGCTTACACAATATAAACATTATACCAATTGAAAACATAAATTAATCTCATTGAAAGACCAACTAAGGACAAAACATTATAGCTATTGTATGCCCCTAAACACAACCTATATGTCCTATTGTGTATATGCCCTACATCTGTATCATCTAAACACAACCTAGATGCCCTACCCTTTATATGCCCCTCCAACACCTATATTCTAAAGATGTAAACCAAAATATAGATGCAAAATCTAAATATCATTGATGTACTCTAATTTGGTAATGAGTGCCAACATGAAGATTTGGATCACTATATCAAGAAGATGTGAATCAATTAAAATGTGCATCAAAATTGGATAAAAACTAATCCCAATGCTAAACATATTATTTTAATAGGTAATTTTTTTCTATCCTACATCATCCAACTCTATATGCTCAAATTCATTATTCTCAATCAAAGTTAATGAAATGCACCTTGTTATACCCATTTAAAAAGCACACATAAAATTTATTGAATTAGAGTTATATTGAATTTTATTTTAGTAAAAAGATCAAAATAAAATTATTTTTTATGACAAAATTTGAAATAATTTTTTTTTAAATGGATAATGTGACTACTTGAATTTGTTGGGAAAAACACTTGTCAACAAGCATTTTTCTCTTTAAATATAAAGAATATCTCTCCCAAACTATTAAAAAAATAAAAATATTTGAAATACATATAATTGTAATAATAAAAAAGTAATTTTTTAAAAAATTTGTGATGTTTGTAAAATTCCTTAAAATTCCAATACTAGACATTGCTTCTAAACATGAATAAAATATATATCATATGCTAATCAATTAGGGAGGAAAAATACACTTGTCAACAAGCATTTTTCTCTTTAAATATAAAGAATATCTCTCCCAAACTATTAAAAAATTAAAAATATTTGAAATACATATAATTGTAATAATAAAAAAGTAATTTTTTTAAAAATTTGTGATGTTTGTAAAATTCCTTAAAATTCCAATACTAGACATTGCTTCTAAACATGAATAAAATATATATCATATTCTAATCAATTAGGGAGGAAAAATAAATTTATATCATCAATAATACATGTATATTTCGAGCAAAATAAAAAAAATTATGATCAAATTAGAAATGAAAAACCCAAAATACAAAATCCCATTACAAGTGTCGCCTCTAAAGCATGAATAATGTTTATCGTTGAGTGTTTGTGTCTTAGGCCAGATGAAAAAGCATTTTGTAATCCGTTAAAGAGAGATGAAAATTATCATATGTAACTGACGAATATATCATAGAAGGCATAAAATAAAATATTTTTTAATGATTCAATTTTCAATCAAAATGAAAAAAAGAAAAACATGAAAGCCTACAAAGCTAACCTAACCGTTGAGTTTTTATTTCATATGGTAAGTTAGTTAAAGATGGTAAGTTGGTGAAAGATGGAGGAAAAAGAAATTTGTCTTATCTATAACCAATGAATGGTTAAAAAGATAGAGGTAAAAGAGGAAACTATCTATTCGTTGAAGGAGATGGGAGATGTGATACATATATATTCATTCTTACCTTGTTTCAACATTTTCCAACTCCTTGTCTATTTCGTCTAGTCTGGTGTGCCTGTGTGGTTCTGAATATGAGTTTGTAAATAGTACGTGAACCAGTGTGAGTCCCTCCTCCTCCTTTATCTGGTCTGGTGTGTTTGATTGGTTTCACGAGTCTGTAAATTTTGTGCGGTCGACTCTAAGTCTACTGGTCAAAGTCTATGTGTGAAGAGGCTGCATCGGATCATCCATTGGAGAAAAAAACTTCCGGGCGATCACTTTTCTCTTAACGGTACATTTTATTTTTATTTCCTTGGCGATCTTTGTTCTTTTCACAAGCCCTAGTTGTTTTCTTTAAATTCATTAAGCAATTTTAATATTTTGCCAATCTCAAAATCCCATGCATAACCTTGCTTTCTATTTGTCAATTTAATTGAAATAATTTCATGTTTGGCTCTTGGGTATCTCAAATCTCATGCATAGCCTTGCTTTCATTCTATTAATTTAATTGAAATTATTTCATCTGGGGCTCTTGCTTATCTGAAATCTCATGCATAGAATCGGTTTGATAAAAATTATTTCATGTTTGTCTATGCTCTTTTAGTTGCAAACCGCCATTGGTTGGAAAAAATCGATAAAAGAAGTTCGTTGTTGAAAAAAATCGATAGAAGAAGTTCGTCTGTCCTTCAATATGGTTTGATCCTTCGATATGATTTGAAACCCTCATCCTTGAACTATTTTATTTTTGACACCCTCATGACTGAAAAAAGTTAAAGTTTCAGCCATGCTATTTTATTCTTTACACGTATACGATTTGAAACCCTCCTTGAACAAATCTGAGCCCTTGGAAACCAAATCTCTGCTATAGGTACGTGTGCCTCTATCTTCTCTTCCCTTCCCTCAATAGTTTAACCTTATGGCGGCATGTGTCTCCCATGTTTATTTAATTTAAGTGTTTATTACCATAGCTTAAGATACCTATTTATTTTTTCTCATGTGTGAAGAGGCTGCATCGAATCATCCACTGGAGAAAACAACTTCAAGGTTGGTTGATCTTATTGTCTATCATTGCTCTCTGAACGATACATTTTACTTTTATTTCCTCTACACTGTGTTCTTTTCACAAGCCCTAGGTTTTTATATGTCTAATCTCATCTATAACCTTGTTTTCTTCCTATCAATTTAATTGAAATTATCTCATGTTTCGTTCTTGCATATCCCAAATCTCATGCATAGCCTTGCTTTCATTCTATCAATTTAATTGAAATTATTTCATGTTCGGATCTCTAGTAACCCAAATATCATGCATAGAGTTTAGTATGAAAAACTTGATAGTAGAAGGCATTCTTAAGGAGCCCTTTGAAACCCTCATTCATCAATGAACCAAATATCTGCTATAGGTATGTGTGGCTCTATCTTCTCTTCCATTCTCTCAATCTTATCACTCCCGGTGTCTGCCATGTTTATTAAGTTCAATTTTTCATTATCGTAGCTTAACATACATATTTAGTAGTTAGTAGTTAACACACCCGTTTTGTTTTTCTCATTAGTTTTAACATGTCGGCTTTGGTGTTTATCCATCTTGATAGTAGTTAGCCTTGTTGTATTTTGGGTTAACAAACATTTTATTTCTTTCTGATTAGTTTAATCTGTGTCTGTGGTAGTGTAACCCCCTGTCGTTGCTTCTTAATGAATTTAGGTTTTTTAACAGTTTAAATATTACTCATCAACATTTTTTTAACGCCATCTGTATGAACTCATTCCTCAACTAACCTACATATATGATTAGTTTAACCAACATCTACTATGCATTTTAGTTCCTTAAACAGATAACCCATTTCTTAGTGTTTTAAATGTTAATTTTTTTTAGATTTATTTTTGAAATTAGAAAGAATTAAAGTTATAATTTCTTACACGGATATGATTTATATGCTATTATGTTAATCACTATAACAGTTTATTTCTAGCTATTATAACACATGCAATTTAGTTTTTCTTTCACCTACTTTTGCTTATAGTTATTGTTGCTATTTTAATTTCTTTAAATAAAAAATAAATTAAAGTTTTAAGAGATTGTAATGATATAATTCACCAGTCATTAAATGTCTACATGTCAATCATCATTACTATATCTCCCATTAGTTTAACCTCCGTGGAATTTATTTCTTCCTTTTCCTTTTATATAAAATTTAATTATTATTTTTTTCAATCAAACCACTCGAATGAAAAACTTGTTATTTTTATATTTTTGTGTTTAGAGTTGTTTTTGGTTTAATTAATAAGAAAGTTTCTATACAGTTAGTTTAATTCAAAGAAAAAATATTTGATTATGTTAATTATTTTATGTGGATTTTTTCCTTTCCATTTATAATATTTCTTTACATTTTTTATTATTTATATTGTTTTGTATATTTTTTTAAAGTTATGCAATTTTTACTTGATATGATATAATGGACATGTTTCTTTATTTATGATAATTAATGAGTTTGCATAAATCTAGATATTGTTATATTAGAAATGTATCTAATAGAATATTGTATTTTAAGTAAGGAAGTATTTAATGAGGTTTGGGCATAGAATTTAGGATTGGGGTTTGGTATTTAACATTAAAAGGATTAGGAGTAGATATAAGATTACGCTTCAGAATTAATCTTAGGCCTAGGCTAGGCTAGGGTAGAGTGGGTTACTATAGGCTAGGCTAAGACAGGATAGGATACACTAGGCTATCATAGGCTATGTTATGGTAGGCTAACGTGGTAGGATAGACTATGGTAAGCTAGTCTAGGCTAAGTTAGTGTAAGGTAGGCTAGGCTAGGCTAAGTTAGAATAGGATAGGCTAAGTTAGGGTATAATAGGCTATGGTGGTAGGATAGGCTATGATAAGGTAGGTAAGGATAGACTAGTGTAAGGTAGGCTATGGTAAGTTAGAATAGGATAGACTAGTGTAGAGTAGGCTAGGCTAAGTTAGAATAGGATAGGCTAAGTTAGGATATAATAGGCTAAGGTAGGATAGAATACGATAGGTTAAGGTAGGATGGGATAGACTAAGTTAAATTAGGATAGGCTAGGCTAGGTGAAGGTAAGATAGTCTAGGGTAGGTTAAGGTAGGCTAAGCTACGCTAGGCTATAGTAAGCTAGGCTAGGCTAGACTATGCTAGGCTAGTGTAAGATAGGCTAGAGTAGGCTAAAATAAAGTAGGATAGGTTAGGTTAGGGTAGTATTGGCTAGGCTAGGGTAGGATAGGGTAGTCTAGGGTAGGCTACAGTAGGGTAAGCTAGGATAGAGTAGGTTTGCTAAGTTAAGGTAGGATAGGGTAGAGTAATAAGTAGGATAACCTAGAGTAGGTTAGACTAGGATATGATAGCCTAGAGTAGGCTAGGCTAGGCTAGAGTAGGTAAGACTAGGTTATGATAGTCTAGAGTAGGCTAGGCTAGGCTATGCCAGACTAGGATAGGATAGGTTAGACTTGGCTAGGCTAGGCTAGAATAAGATAGCCTAAGCTAGAGTAGGCTAGGCTAGTCTAGAGTAGGATACGATAGGCTAGAGTAGGCTAGACAAGGTTAAGGTAGGGAAGGATAGAGTAGGCTAGGCTAGGATAGAATGGGATAGACTAGAGTATGATAGGATGGGATAGACTCAGATAGGATATGAAAGATTAAGGTAGGGTAGGATAGGTAAGTTCAAGGTAGGCTAGGTTAGGAAAGGTTAGGCTAGGATAGAATGGGCTAGGCTAGAGTAGGATAGGTTAGGCTAGAGTGAGATAGGCTAGGATAAAGTAGGCTAGAAAAGATTAAGGTATGGTAGGCTAGCTAGGCTACGCTAGAGTAGGTTAGGCAAGGTTCAAGTAAGGTAGACTAGGTAGGCTAGGCTAGAATAAGTGAGAGTAGGATTGGCTAGGCTAGTTTAAAGTAGGATAGGCTAGTCTAGTCTAGTTTAGAGTATGTTAGGCTAGGATAGGATAGGCTAGGATATGATAGGAAGGCCTAGGGAGTAAGTAAGGTAGGATAGGATAGGCTAGGGAGTAAGTAAGGTAGGCTAAGATAGGATAGGATACTCTAGTCTAGTCTATAGTAGGCTAGGATAGGTTTGAGTGGGCTATGATAGAATTGATTAGGGTAGGTTAGGTTAGAGTGGGTTAGGTTGGGTTATAATAGGCTAGGTTGAGATAGCATAAGCTAGAGTAGCCTAAGATAGTCTAGAGTAGGCTATGATATGATATGTTAGGTTAAGGTAGGGTAGGTTAAAGTAGGCTAGGCTAGTTTAAGGTAAACTACGCAAGGTTAATGTAGGCTAGGTGAGGTTAGGATAGGCTAGGTTATTCTAGGATAGCTTAGGTTAGACTAAGCTAGGCTAGGGTAGATTAGGATGGGATAGGATAAAGTAGGATAGTATAGGCTAAAGTAGGCTAGATTAGGCTATATTACGCTAGGATAGGCTAGGCTAGAGTAGGATAGGCTAGGTTAAGCTAGAGCAGGATAGGCTAGGCTAGGCTAGAGTAGGATATGATAGGCTAGAGTATGTTAATCTTAGGTAGGTTAAGGTAGGGTAAGCTAGTTTAAGTTAAGGTAGGATAGGTTAAGGTAGGCCATGCTAAAGTAGTCTAGGCTAGATCAAGTTAGGGTATGGAAGAGTAGGCTAGGCTAAGTTAAGGTCTATTGGGATAGGATGAGGTAGGGAAGGCTAAGGTAGGATAGGATGAGGTAGGTAATGCTAAGATAAGGTAGGATAGGCTAGGATAAGATATGGTAGGCTAGGTTAGGCTAGGATAAGATAGGTTAGGTTATATAGGTTAAGTTAGGGTAGTCTAGGTTAGGATAGGTTAAGGTAGGGTAGGCTAGACTGAGCTAGGCTAAGTTAGAGTATGTCTGGTTAAGCTACAATAGTTTGAGTTAGGATAGGGTAGGGTAAGATAAGATAGGATAGGTTAGGATATGTTAAGGCAGGGTAGGCTAGATTGAGCTAGGCTAAGTTATTATATGTCAATTTAAGATACATTTGTCTGAGTTAGGATAGGGTAGCATAAGGTAAGATAAGATGGAGTAGTAGGATAGGCCTGGATAGGCAAGGTTAGGATAAACTAGATTAGGGTAAGCTAGGTTAGGCTAGGCTAGGCTAAGGTAGGCTAGAGTAGGCCATGGTAGGCTAGGGTAGGTTAGGTTAAGGGTAGGATATGATAGGGTAGGCTAGGCTAGGCCAGTGTAGGCTAGGCTAGGCTAGGCTAGGCCAAGTTAGTTTAGCCTAGGTTAAGAGTAGGATAGGCTAGGGTAAGGGTAGACTAGAGTAGGCCAGGGTAGGCTAGAGTAGGCCAAGGTAGGCTAGGGTAGGGTAGAGTTGGCCAGGGTAGGCTAGAGTAGGATAGGCTAGAGTAGGGTACACTAAAGTAGGCCAGGCTAAGTTAGAGTGGGAAAGGGTAGCCTAGAGTAGGCTAGGGTATGCTAACATAGGCTAGGGTAGGCTAGGGTAGGGTAGACTAGAGTAGGATAGATTTGAGTAGAGTAGGCTAGGCTAGGCTAGAATAGGATAGAGTAGGCCAGGCTAGGCTAGAACAAGCTAGAGTAGGGTAGGATAGAGTAGGTCAGCCCAGGCTAGGCAAAGGTAGAGTAGGCTAGACTAGGTTAAGGTAGCTAGGATATTCCAAGATATCATAGGCTACACTAGTCTATTATAGGCTAGGCTAGGTTAAGGTAGGATAGACTATCCTAATTTAGGATAACAAAGGTTAGTTTATGCTAGGATAAGATATTTAGGTTATGGCAAGATAGGATAGGATAGATTAAGGTAGCATAAGATAGGCTAGGTTAAGTTAGGATAGAATAGGCTAGGTTAAGATAGGAGAGAATAAGTTAGGTTAGGTTAGAGTATGCTAGGTTAGATTAGAGTCAGTTTGGCTAGGTTAGATTAGGCTAGGTTAGGCTAGATTAGGGTAGGCGAGATTAAGGTAGGGTAGGCTAGAGTAGACTAGGCTAGTTTAGGGTAGACTAGGCTAAGTTAGGTTAAGTTAGGATATGCTAGGTTAAGGTAGGCTAAGATAGCTTAAGATATGCTAGGATAGGCTATGTTTGGCTAGATTAGGTTAGTCTAAGATAGGGTATAATAGGCTAGGAAAATCTATGGTGGGGTAGGTTCAGGTAGGGCAGGATAAGTTAAAGTAGTGTAGGCTATCATATGCTAGACTAATTTGATGTAGGCTACGCTAGGATAGGTTAGGAAAGTTTCAACTAGGTTAGGCTACGCTAAGCTAGGCTAGGATAGAGTAGGTTAGGCTAGAATAGAGTAGGCTAGGTTAAGGTAGGCTAGGCTAAGTTAAGGTAGGGTAGGCCAAAGTATGTTATATAGTATAGATTTGGCTAGGCTAGGCTAGAGTAGGCTAGGTTGGGTTATTGTAAGCTAGGCTACATTAAGGTAGAGTAGGATAGAGTAGGCTATGCTATGTTAAGATAGTGTAGGATAGAGTAGGATAGACTAGTTTAAGGTTCATTAAGATAGGTTCTTCCAGGTTATTTTAGTCTAGGCTAGAACAAGATAGGATAGGGTATTATAGGGTAGGGTGGTGTAGGTCAATCTAGGCTAGTCTAGGCTAGACTAGGCTAAGTTAGGATAGAGTAGGCTAGGCTAGGCATGAGTAGGCTAAGTGAGTCTAGCCTAGAGTATGCTTTGATAGGATAGAGTAGGCCAGAATATGATAGAGTAGGCTAGGCTAGGATAGATTAAGCTAGGCTAGGATAGGATAGACTAGGTTAGGCTTTGTTAGGGTAGAATGAGCAAGGCTAGTGTTGGCTAGGATAATTTGGGTATGGTAGGAAAGAATAACATAAGATAGTTTAAGATAGGGTGAGTTATGTTAAGGTAAGCTAGGCTAGGCTAGGCTAGGATAGAGTAGCTTAGGCTATGATTGCTTAGGGTATGGTAGGTTGGGCGATACTAAACTAGGCTAGGTTAGGTTAGGCTAAGTTATGCTAGGGTAGGCAAGGCTAGGCTATGGTAGGTTATGATATACTAGGTTAGGCTATACTATTTTAAGCTAATATAAGATAAGTTAAGGTAGGATCACCTATTTTATTTTAAGTTAAGATAGGTTAGGATAAGTTAAGGTATGATATGATATGATAGTTTAATATAGGATAGTCTAGGATATATTAGGTTAGAGTAGGCTATGTTAGGTTAGATAAGGCTTTGATAGATTATAGTAGGGTAGGGTAGGTTGCAATAGGCCCAACTAAGGTAAAATAGGATAGGCTAGGTTAATTTAGCTAGGATAGAGTGGGATAGGATTTGTTAGAGTAGGCTATGATAAGATAGGCTAGGACAAGATAGGCTAGGCTAAGTGTAATGCTCTAGTTTTAATCCCTATGAATTGTAATTGTACATATATTTTATATAGGTTGTTGAGTGAGATAGTATGGTGAAGGACCAAATTACGTATATGGTGTATCAAAGTTATCAATTAAAGAACATTCTTGACTATGATATGAGAGGGGGTAAACATTGGGGGGATATGAATGCATGAGAGAGAATTGAATTATTCCATTGGTCAACATTTCATGGCAGTCAAATAATCTCAATTGTCTAGTCGACTAGCTCAATTATCTAGTTGACTATCTCAACTCCCTAGTCATATGTCTTTATCATCAACTGAAATATTGTAGTGGTTGAACAAATAATGTAGTTTACTTCATTGAAGTGACAAATATCAGGAGAGATAATGAGTGTAAGGTCCTGTTGAAACAGAACTTAAATTTTGTTTTTTGATCAAATTTTTTGGTATCCTGGAGTCTTTGCACTATTAAAAATTTTCAGATCTAATGAATTCAAAATACACTTGAGGCTTATTCTTGGAAAAAGAACGATTGAAAATTAATCAATGAATGTTCCAATACTTTCTCAAATAATATTCTAATGAATCACAATGATAAAATTCGAAGTTTTCTCTAAAAACATATCGGGATATCAGAGTTCGCGGTTTGATAATAACAAATTTCAGTACACATTAAATCCCGATCTCCCAACCTCCGATTTCCCGATACGCTAATCTTATATTAATCCATTATTTTCTTAAATCTCATTTAAAAAATCAGTCTTAACCGTTAAGTTAATCATATCGGGAAATCGCATTTCGTTGTTCGAATGAACAAGTAAACTTAACATCGTTTTCCCCGATTTCCCGATCCCCGATCTAAATCAATCCTTAATGAAAGTCTGATTATAAGCTAATTATCGCTAAACATGATTAAGAGTAGTTAATTATATCGGGAAATCGCCATTCGCGATTCCGCGAAGGAAAATTTCACGTCATCAGAAATCCCCGATTTCCCGATTTCCCGATTTCCGAAAGCTTTTAATTAATAAAACTTTGAAAAGATAATCCGGATTTATTAAAATAATGAAATGATTAACTGAATTGATATATTGCATTCTCGGCGATCGGGGTTTTACGACGTGTCGTTTTCATGTCATCGAAAGTCCCGAAACCCCGATGAAAATATTTTCAAAAAAATTAAATAAAGGACATGTATGAGACAGGTGTCTATTATACATTCAAAAATATTAGAAAATCTCAGGTACGAGCAATAAAAACATTTATTAGGAATATCTTTGCATTTAATTCATAATAGATGAAAAGATT
>JASDQU010100506.1:613283-635867 GCA_032191745.1 Picea mariana | reverse complement strand
GAACTAATTACTAGAGATGAATTGCCTTCATCTGATTATTTCTTTAGCAAAAAACGCAGGGCTATTTTGAAGCAAGAGTCACATTCTGTAGGTGAAAAGATAGTGAAAAGACACAAAATCATTATTGATGGAAAGAAATTACATGATAATGCATTTGCTACAGAGCTAGCAGGATTCATGGGAGCCATAGCATCGGATAACATGTACTCTGTAGAAAATTTAATTAATACAATAGAACAGAAGAGTCAAGAAATCACACAGTTATAGAGCAGTTTGAAGGAAAATGAAAAGAAAATTGCATGGGGAATAAAAAAGGGCCTCGAGAAAGCCAGAGTCAAAGATATCCAGGATATTCAACAGTTAAATAAAAATTTAGAAGAGGCAAAGCTTATGATCCAAAACACTCAAGAACAAGTGCAGTCATTGAACATGGAAAATAAATTAATGCAAGATAAGATTATTTCAATCACTAACCAAGTGATTGAAATAGATCAATTCAAGTCCAAAGCAATTGATATATATACTAATATCCAGCAGGAACAACAAAGAGTACTCTGCAATCTGGAAACCATCCAGAATTATTTTCATGAGTATAAAAGATCTTTAGACGTAGCTGTGTCGAAAGAAATAGAAGTTAAAATTGTAAAAGATTCTTTCCAAGGGATGATTAGTGGCTTACAGAAGGAAGACATTGGATAGTCACAGAAGTTGTCTATTCCAGAACAATTGAGAGGAGATGTGATGTTAAAGGTATGGGAAACAAAGCTGAAAGAATACAAAGAAGTAACTGAGGAAGTTATTAAAGATTGTCAAAAAATCTTTGGTTCTATTGAAAAAGATTCATTACAGAATGAAACCAACGGCCTGCCCGAGTCATTAGAAGAAATCAACATTGATTGCCACCAGCTGAATATAAGAGAGGAATTTGAAGAAAAGAGAACAGATATCTCAAATGTCAAAGCAGTGAACATGTCAGAAATTGAGAAATGGATGATCGGCCCCAGTTCGAAATTGGAGAGAATCAAGTCTACAGAGAAAGCAATTGTAAATCAATTTCCAGGATTGCAAAGAAACTTTTTCTCCCTCGAAGCAAATGAGGTGCCTGAGGTTCCCAAAGATTTGGTAAACTTTCTAGAGATACACATCCGAGCAACTGAGGCGGATAAAGAAAGTTCTCTTCCCCAGAGTTAAATCTTTAAAAATATTTCTATTTTTGTATTTTGTAATAATCATAAACGGTTGACATTTAGTCTATTGCAACCGTTAGTTTAGGAAATTAGTTATTTACCAACAGAAATTTTGAACAGAAATGTATATATACAGTTTCGTGAGGCTTAGAGAGGGCTTCAGAAATTTTGGAACATTTTTATACTATCATCTTTGAAGCTTTATGAGAATATCAATCATAAGAAGATTCTGAATTCTGCCATTCAGTGACTATGTTTCTACCCCTCTCTTGTCTCTTTTGTTCAATTTTCTTTTTTATGTTTATTTCTAGCAAATGAATCAATTTGAGACTGTATGCAATTATTGTTTATAAGTGTTAGATTGGTTTGGATGTTGAAGATGTTACAGTCTTTCCTCTGAAATTATTTTAATAATTTTAAGACCTGTAGCCTTTTGTTCCTTAATATTCTTCTTTGTTAGAAAACCCTTGTCACCCTTCCTTATTGTAATGGAAATATAAGGTTCTTTTTAGATTAAATTCTTATATTCCTCTGTGTGATGTTTTGCTGTTTACAATTTCATAAATTATCACTGAACCAGGAAACGACCTTACTTGTGTTATTATTTTCTGTTCCAAGTTTTAAAGTCGTTCATTTAATTCTTGATCCGAATGTCTGAAGTAACAAACTTATCAAAAAATCTTTAATAAAAAAATATAAAAATCAAATACCCATGAAAGTACCAAACGGAAGACAACCAAACGTAGAACCTGGTTTGCAAGACCAAACTAGCATTGCGTTGAATTTGTTTAACACTATATTACAAACTGCAACAAACCGAACCGAGTTAGAAAGGTCGTGGGCAGCAATAGAACGTGACATAACTATCCAAGAACAAAGGGAAGAAAGACAGAGACAATTGAGAAACCAACTCTGATTTGATTTTCTTTGTTTCTTATTTCAAAAGACTTATTTTTCTTATGGATGCCTAGACGGTGTGTTTTATAGCCTTAAAACACAAACTCTGGAACAACAGGTCCCATGGAAGAACTCAAAGTGTGGAGAATTCCTTTGTTAAGGAATGAACAAATAAGATTTGTCTATGTGGATTTGAACTCCCTGAAAACCGTTCAATAAAATTAGAGGAGTGTGTTTGTTAAGTCCCAAGTCCTTTGGACTTTGCCACTTCAAAAATTTGAAGCAGTTAGTTGTTCATACGGAGCCCCGAAGATCTGATCTCTGGAGTTAATATCATTCGTCACTCGGTGGCTAAGTGTGAGTCATAGATCCTTAGAGTCATTCAAGATTCAACACTCTAAAAAAGTTTGGTTGTTCTGTGGTTTGGAAAATACCTGAAGCCCAAAGCCCCAAAGTCATTATCAACCATAGATCTCACAATTGAGGAAGATCTTCATTCGATGTCTGATTAAGTCTTGATTTGACGTTGGAGAAGTGAAAGAATAGAGTAACACCTACGTCTACCAGTTAAGTTACTTTATGACCAGACTTGGTCGCTAAAGACTCTGGTGCATTTGAGCTCAGAGCTGGTTGGGGTAGATTCTTTCGGAGCCCTAGAGCTCAGAGTTGACATAAACCATTGATATAAAGGAGGAGTGAGGAATGTTGAATCCTGAACTTTGGGAGTTCGACAATTCAACTATTTGAGAGAAGTTTGTTGGTTGAGGTTGGATCATAGAAACTCTGAATCCCCAAGTCTTGTAGCACTGAAAATCCATTTCACTAAGCTCTTGGTCCTAAGTCATTGTCACATGCATGAGTGGCTAGGAGAAAATGGACCCTCGTGGATTTGAATTTCATGCCTATTTGAAGAGAAGCTTATGGGTAAGGTAAAATTAATGGTCTGCGGGATCCCGAGAGCTAATTTATCTCCTATGAGAGAAGATCTTAAACCAGAAGGTTGCGCGAGCCCATAGGGTGTTTGCACCAGATCCCATTTTAGAAAATAACATAAAATTTATTAATGAAATTGAGCTATATTGGATCTTATTTCAGCAAAAAGATCAAAATAAATTAATTTTTTCTAAGTAAATTCAAAAAAAAAATAGAAAATCAAATGGATAGTGTCACTACTTGAATTTGTTGGGAAAAATACCTTCTTACAGAGATTTTTACTTGTTAAATATGGACACTATTCTCTCCCAAACTATAAAAAAATAAAACATATCTTAAACACATGTAGTTATAGTATTTTTTTAAGGCATAGTCTAATTATTAGAATTTTTTCCCTTGGTGCTCACACCTCCAATGTCCTCGATGTCTATGCCTTGTTTCGGTACACACCTCCCATCTCTCACTGTTTATGTTTTCTCACCATTCATTTTGTTTCTAGTGCGTCATCGTTCCTCGAGTATACCATTCAACTACAGAACATCACATTTGAGTTGATAGCGTAGTCTACATAATGAATGTGATGAGATTCTTTATTTTAAATTCAAATGATGTAGGTTGATTTCCTCACATTTTCTCTGACCTTGTTTCAAAGTGATGCATAGACATCATAGAACATAGAAAAAAAATTGAAGCTATGTAACTCTACCAATTGGATTGGCTTGGGTGATCCAGGTGGATATCGATGGCCACTCACCTTTTCCAACTGGCTTAAAACAATTTTCTGGCAATTTTGGCAATTTATTATTTTTAGCAGTTTTAACTTTCAGGGCCAGGTTCAGGGCCTAAATGAAGGTTTTTCAATATAGATATTCTCAATAATATTGAAATACATTATTGAGCCCCCAAAATTAATATCCTTGATGATACCTTTCTAACGGGCTATCATATTCCTAAAACAGAGATCGTATGCAAAAGTTATGACCCCATGAAGTTGATGTACTAACTTACCCAGACGAGGACCACATGAATTTTGGCGCTTCATCTCCTAGGGTTAGGTTTTTGGATGTCTAGGGTTTTTTTCGTTACTTTTTATTGTAAAAAGGCCTTCAGAGCCTCATTTTAATCATTTTCTTGTGAATGAGCACAACCGTCACATATCTTCTCAGAGATAAGTTGCCACCATTCCAACAAGCTTGTTTTTGCTACATTTTATAGTTTCAACTTATTTTCTTATTGAATATAAAACCAATTTACTTTATCTCTGTTATTTTTTGTTAAGAACATGTTAATAATCTATATCCATTTTGTTCTTCTCATAAAATCTGGATCAGTGGTATCAGAGGGGTCTACTCCTTGTCGTCTTAATGCATGTCCCCAATGAGACCTCTTTTAAGGTCTCTTGGGGATGTGAGAGATTTTTTCATCAAGAGACGATGTTATACCAAATGGACCACACTATGGAAAGAAAGAGACCAAGAAGTGCCAGATTTCACAAATATCTTCCATACCTTGTGCACCAAGATGGGTATCAAATATTTAGAGTGACATATGGTTCTCAAGTATCACGCCTCTTTGCACAGATACATCCAGACCAAAATGGAATTGTTGGACATCTCATTCTTGGGCACGACCTACTGATATGATGTCAAAATCAAGTAGAAGCTCAAAAAAAACATGCAACAATTTGGGCCTAGGAACCCCTCACAAAAAAATCTAGGAAAGGGTGTCCCCAACACACAAAACAAATGATAGAGAAAATATGGGAAGTATCAGGACAGCCGATCCAAGCCGCAAGAAAAGAAGGACACCAAAAAGATAAAGAAAGATATCAGGAAGTGGTGTGACTTCCATAAGATCCCTTGGAATAACATTACTGACCATCACTCAAAGAAGACGTTGGTGGTCTAAGTGAAAGCCTCTAAATCAGATGTGGGTTCTAACTCTAAGCCAGAACTAGAAAGGTGAAGATAGACCATTGATGCATAACCCAGTGCCACCATTGCTACCACCAAGCTCCAGCCTGGTGAACCAAACAAGACAAAAGAAGGAGAACACCTCTTCCATTCAGATATGTGGGTAAAAGGCACCCCACTGCACTTCATCGTTGATAGAGGTAGCCAAAATAACCTCATCTCAGCAGAGGTGGTCAAGAGGCTTTCCCTTCCAACAATGTCACACCCACAACCCTACACCATTGGATGGATCTACCAATGAAATGATCTCCATGTCAGCCAACAGTGTCGACTATCGTACGACATCAAGCCCTTAAAAAATGAGGTACTGTGTGATGTTGCTCCTCTTCATGTTTGTGATGTTCTTTTGGGCCAACCTTATTTATGGAAACATCATGTTGTGTATGATTCTAGGCCTCGTAGTGTTATTATTACTTTGAATAGGAAATTGTATAGGATACCCGAGGCAGTCCCACTTAGTGATATTTCCTTGATCTCTTCTAAGAAATGCAGTAAGGTCATCTCTCAGATGGAGAAGCTTGTCTTCTTTGCGATTTTCTCTCAGAATAAGAAAAATATTATAGCGACATCCAAGGTCTCTACGGCTGACCTCTCCACACAATAGAAGCAAGTAGATAAGGTCATGGAAGAATACTTAGATATATTCTCCTCACCTATGGAGGTAACTCTACACAGCTAGGTCAAGCACCCCATCAATATGACCCCCGACTCACCGCTGCCCAATGGGATAGTCTATTGTCACCATCTGTTAGAGAATGAGGAGATCAAGCAATAGATCCAAGAACTGATCCATAAGGGGCACATCCATCCTAGCTCATCAACTTGCGGGAGCCCAATCGTGTTGGTACAAAATAAAGATGGAACCTAGGGACTCTGCATTGATTAGCAAGGTTTGAATAAAATCATAGTCAGAAATAGGTGTCTGATTCCCTGAATTGATGACCTCCTTGATCAAATCATGGGAGCCAAATACTTTAGTAAGATTGATATGAGGTGTGGATACCACCAGGTCATGATAGAACAGACAAATGTATGGAAAACCACCTTCAAGTCAAAGGAAGTCCTTTTTCAATGGTTGGTCATGCCCTTTGGTTTGACAAATGCTCCAGCCACTTTCATGAGAATGATGGAAGATATCCTTACATCATTCACCAATACTTTTGTAGTGTTGTATCTGGATGACATTCTCATTTACAACAAGACTTGGGCTGAACACTTGCAGCATATTCAGTAGGTTTTGCACACCCTACGGTAGCACAAGCTATACGCCAACTTGGAAAAATGACCCTTCGGCATGGATAGGGTCCATTACCTAGGATACATCATTGATCAGTATGGCGTACATGTGGATCCAGCCAAGACCCAAGTCATCCATGACTAGCCAGCCCCAACCACACTCACTAAGCTTTGGAGATTCTTGGGCCNCATTTACAACAAGACTTGGGCTGAACACTTGCAGCATATTCAGTAGGTTTTGCACACCCTACGGTAGCACAAGCTATATGCCAACTTGGAAAAATGACCCTTCGGCATGGATAGGGTCCATTACCTAGGATACATCATTGATCAGTATGGCGTACATGTGGATCCAGCCAAGACCCAAGTCATCCATGACTAGCCAGCCCCAACCACACTCACTAAGCTTTGGAGATTCTTGGGCCTTGCCAATTTCTATTGTAGGTTCATGTTGGGATTCTCCCATATTGCATGGGCTCTCAACCAAATAACCAAGGATAGTGGTAAGGCGAAATTTGCATGGGGTTGGTCCCAACAATAGGCTCTCGATGATTTGAAGCAACGCTTGTGCTCATCACCAATACTTTAATTACCATACCTGCAACATCCCTTTAAGATTGAGACAGATGCTTCAGACTATGTGGTGGACACCGTTCTCACTCAACACAAACACAATGTGGCCTATCATAGTGAGACACTATCAGATGTTGTCCATAAGTACCCTACTTACGAAAAAGAAATATACTCCATTGTGCAAGCCTACTACCGATGGATACATTACATTCTTGGGAAGGAGACAGTCATCCACACTGCTCATAAGCTACTACAGCTCATACAGATGCAAGGAAAATTGAAGAATGATCACCATCAAAATTGGTCCACATACTTGCAGAAATTGCACCTGAAGATCAAGTATAAAACAGGAAGCACCAATGACATTGTTGATTGCCTCAACAAACTACTAGTTCCACCACTCACCACGGTGCTAGAATCTTGTGGCCATGAGACCTCTGGATGGACCCAACTCTATGAGATAGATCAATACTCCACCACCACCTACCAAATGTTGGGTGTAAACGTAGTTGTCGATAATTTCCATCTTCAATATGGGTTGTTGTGTCATCTAGGCCATATATTTGTTCCATCAAGTGAGCTAGCAAAGATGATCTAGGAATCCCACTAGTGGCAAGACACTTCATCATGGAAAAGACAGTGGCAATGCAACAAAAACATTTCTACTGGCCAAAACTTCGACAGGAGGTCAGGAAGTATATCAGGTCTTGTACTGCCTACGTTATTGCCAAACCCACCACTAAGAAATAGTGTCTATACACCCTTCTTGCTACTCCTAATAGGCCATAGTAATCCATCTCAATGGACTACATGTCGGGCCTCCCATCCACCATGCGGGGAAATCACTATGGTCTTTTGGTTGTTAATTGATTTTCTAAGATGGCGATTATGGTTGCCTGTAAGAATAACATCACAATAGAGGCCACTGCCAAGCTCTTCTTTGAATGAGTTTGGGTACATTTTGGAATCCCACAAACCATTTTCTTAGATCAGTATAGTCTATTTCTCAACACATTCTGGTTGATCCTTTGGTCACTATTGGACACCAAGCTCACCAAATCCATGGCCTTCCACCCCCAGATAGATGGCCAAACCGAGGTCGTAAATAAAATGATTCTGCATATCCCTCGTATGTATAATACAAATCACCCTTACACATGGGATGATAGCCTTCCTTATGTCCAACATATCTACAATCAAGCCCTTCATAGCTCTACCAACCAAAACCCCTTTCAGGTGGGGTTGGGATTCCAAACATTGGGTCCCCTAGATGTTGCACTTCCCCTTCTGGTCACCTTGATCGACTCATATCCTACTCCAACTAAAAATAACAAAGCTACCTAGTTCATTGACCGGATCCAACACATCTCTCAATAGGTTTAGGATATCCTACAAAAGTCCAATGAAAAGTACAAGTAGAACCATGATGAACATCAGGTGCCACATAAGTTTCAGGTGGGCGACAAAGTTTGGTTGCACTTGCATAAATAATTCCTTTAAGGACCCCATAAAAAGATTCTCCCACTTCATTATGGGTCGTACACCATCACCAAGGCTATGGGGGATTATTCTTTTGAGCTCAACATTCCTCCTTTCCTTGGCATGCACCTATGTTCAACGTGGATCTCCTTCGCCTTTATTTCCCACCATTATTAGACAGCTCATACGTAGGAGAACAACTAACACCAACATAGCTCAACCCCAAATACATACAATAGGAATCTAATGATAATATTGTGGACACACATATCAAGGGCACTTGATATTAAAGGATCCAACTTTATAGAGTCATCAAAGTAGGGCAACTCCTGCACGAAGCCAAGTCGCTCACCCGGGGCCAAATTCAGCCAAAATTTCCTCATTTGATGGGGGAACTCAATGAAATGGAGAAAATTTCTTCCTAATGAGGGAGGATTGATCCAAGTGGATATCGGTGGCCACCCACCTTTTTCAACTGGCTCAAAACAGTTTTCTGGCAATTTTGGCAATTTACTATTTTTCGCAGTTTTAACTTCTGGGGCCATTCTGAGGGTCTAAATGAAGGTTCTTCAGGATTGAGCTACTCAATTATATATGAAGGCATGATTGGTCCCACAAAATTAATCTCCTCGATGCTACCTTTTCAAATGGATATCATATGCCTAAAACAAAGATCGTATGCAAAAGTTACGACCCCGAGAAGTTGATGTGCTAACTTACCCAGACGAGGCCCAAATGACTTTTGGCACTTCATCTCCTACAGTTAGGTTTTTGGATGTCTAGGGTTTTTGGAATTCTTTTTTATTGTAAAAATTCCTTCAAAGCCTCATTGTAATCATGTTCTTGCGAATGAGTGCAACCATCACATCTCTTCTCAAAGATAAGCCACCACCATTCCAGGAAGCTTGTTTCAGTTGCATTTTACAGTTTCAACTTATTTATTTATTGAATAGAAAACCAATTTTAATGTATCTCTGTTATTTTTTGTTAAGAACCTATTAACAATCTGTAGTCATTTTGTTCTACTCATAATTTCTAGATCACTGGGCAGAATGGCATAGCTTCATTATAATTGATCATTTAAATTAGTGGTTTGCACACTTTGGATGGATGGTTGGGAATAACAAGGGAGAAGTTGCAAATGATAGGAAGAAATACAGATAGCCCGGGAAAACCCAATCAATTCTTAATATTCTTGGATGTACTAAGATTTGTACCATTTGTAAATTATGTGGGTAGTTGGATTAGAGAGTCGGGAGGAAGAGGAGTACTCACCCTTAGCAGGATGGTATGAATTGCTCGAGGATACAAGAGAAGAGATATTTTTGTTTCTACCACTTGAATTCCTCTACAGTGGTGGTTGTGGGATTTTTTCGTCGGAGTGATGTAATGATAGAGGAAATCTATGACTCCTCTGAAAAGTCATGGGGGATTTTTGGACACCTTCCTCAAAATTTGGACAATTTCAATCTACTGTGAGGTATTGTTTTATGTGATGCCTTCTACTATATAACACTCAATCATGTGGTCATGATTGGTCTTTTGGGTTTCAACATTTGAGAATAAGGTACTTCCAATTTTACATCGTTTCCAGAATTAGCTAATGGTTATAGCATCTGGGCTAAGCTACTCAGTGGGTCACAAATTCTACTCACTAGGGGTGTAGCCCAAAAGAGGGTCTCCTCTTTGTACTCTCTGAAGAATATTATTGAGCCCATTTTATGGGAGTTTCACAATGAGTCAAACTCTTCTTGTTGGAAGGAGATCACAAGGATGCCTCCATCCCTTTGAATTTTTTTTTAGAGAAATTTTCATTATGATTTTTTTGAGTGCATAGGAATGGGATATTTCATGTTCTTCACATCCAACCGATGTATGTATGTAGTTTTTTACAATTTAAGAGAAGATCATTGGAGTTGGATTTCAACGCCCACAACTATAGATAGAGGGAATGGGTATCTACGTGTCATGAATTTTAAATCTAGGCTCGATATGAAGGTTAGGTGAACCCATTAAATCCTAATTGTTTTTGTGTGGATGTGGAAAGGCTTGATCATGTAGGTGTGGTTAAATTCTAGTAACTATGATCTTGTGTTCCAATCAATTTTTTTTGGGGCGATCACTCATGTGACTTGAAATGTTTGGTGCAACCAAGTTTAAGGGAGCCAACAAATAAAATATGTAACTCATTGCAATTTAATTTGTTTCTTGTTATAGCTCAATTTGTAGGTTGCGAAAATCAAGACCCAAACAAAAAATCATGTTCTACAACTTGAGAATCTCACACCCAATGTCACCTCGATGTAGGTCCTGCACTTCAAGGGTGACTAGTTCACTCTTGTGAAGAGATCCCGGTAATCCAACAAATAAAATATGTAACTCATTGAAATTTAATTTGTTTCTTGTTATAGCTCAATTTGTAGGTTGCGAAAATCAAGACCCAAACAAAAAATCATGTTCTACAACTTGAGAATCTCACACCCAATGTCACCTCGATGTAGGTCCTGCACTTCAAGGGTGACTAGTTCACTCTTGGGAAGAGATCCCGGTAATCCTAGGGGGAATGAGATGGATATGGATAGATATGGAAGTGGAGCCCCTAGATTTCAATTCTAATTGGAGTGAAATTTGTGGAATGGAGTCTTAGGAAGGTACAAGGGTTTTTGATTATGTTGAGTAACTTGTAAATGGTGAAATACCTACCCGAGACACAAGAAAAACCACTTTCCAATGATGTATGTTAGGTGTATTAGAAAGTTAATATTGTTTTCCCTAATATTTTACATATCAAAAATAATATGGTATTGTAATATACTCAATAAATTCTAGAGATTAATTATAAGATAAAAGAGAAAGACTAGTTAATGACTAGCTAAACTCAAGATGAAAAACCAATATTCTAGCATAAAAAAATAAGGATGTTGTAAAAAATTGTCTACATAAAATTATATCAAACTTATGGTTGTAACATTCAATGAATTAGAAAAATAAAATCATCCATTGAAAACCCCTCAAACTCTTCCAAAAAAAGTGCTCTAGACCAAGAAGAATAAGTGTGCAAACTTTGAGCAAAATCCAATGGTTGATAAGAGAGTTATTCAAGCAAATGAGTTAGGGTTTCTGTAGCTGTAATGACTGAAGATGTAATTTAGTAACATAATAAATAATTATTCCCTTTATGTGTATTCCCTAGTGGATGTGAGGTGCCCAAGGCACAGGGAATACAATCTACTTTGCAACCAGTAAAAATGATCAAAATTCATGTTTTCCAATGCAATAATTTATTTCTCCAATGCAAGATTAGTCCCTTTAGTTATGGGTTAATGGGGTAAATAATAAAGAGATAGGGTTACTAAATCCTCGTGGGTATAAACCCTCTTAATTCCCAAGGAAATTAACCTATCTAGGGTTTGAGGATGAGGGGTGTAAATCCTCTTACTTCCTTAACTAAACCCTTTCAAAACAATTTTAAAATCTTAGCAATTATGGTGGAAACTAGGATAGGGGTGTATATAGTTATAATCCCTATCTATCCTTGTACAAAAAAACCTTGTCTTGAATGCTAAATGATAATGAAAATTAGAGATACCATACCATTAAAGAAAAATCATTTAGGTTCCAATGTAAACCTCCATAAAAGCAAGAGAAAGACCTCCTAGAGATAGCACACCATCATCTTTATCAAACAATAAACAAAAATAAAATTTCCATAGCACAATAGACACAATAATCCAAGTGTAACGAAAATTTCAGACCAAATACTTCCCACAAGAGGGAGAGTTATGTCCAAATGAGATCTTATGATCTCTTGTTTTTACAAAATGTCACCAAGGTAACTTGTCCACATATTAAGGGGTAAACCACAAGACTAGGGGTGAACAAACCTAATCTTTCCCCCTTTAAAAAAGAAATATTAAAAATTCATTTAAAATTCATTTTTTCACATAATAAAACCCTAATTTTATTAGGACGTCACCCCTTTTGGGGACATTTTTTCATTTGGAGGACATCATTCATGATGGATAATAATATAGAGAATTACCAAACCCACATGTAAATAATCCAAAAAATTCCTTTCATGATGAAAGCTCAATCCCCTTAAACACGTCCAAGTGTCAATGTATGTCACCTCACCACCAAGCCCTAACCCCCCTAGATGATGTCATGCCAAGAAAAGAGACATGTTTCCTCTCCTTAGAATAATGTTTTGCATGTGGGGGATAGGATATATCATCCAATTCATCTTCAAGGAATTTAAATTTTGAGATTCCTCATCTAGCATGTGGGCCCTTGGCATCCACCTGTGGGATCCAAGCCTGATGGAAGCCCAACTTAATCTTGTTCTTCCAAAACTATCCACTAGCTCGGTCTTGTAAAGACAAACAAGCATTCCCTCCAAGGATCTCAATACATAACATCATGATAAGTGAATCCAATCAATAAATGATCCACCTAATCATGTGCATCAAGGAGAGTCTCCAAGATATCCCTCTCCAAACCATGTAAAGTGGGTGAGGTGGTTGGGGTCAAGACTCAATGAGCATATGGCTCATGAAATACGAGGGGTCGTAGTATCTCATTTATGGGTGCCTTTATAGAGGGTGTGTGGTACCTTCATCTGCAATGCAATTTTTCCAAGACCATTAATTTCCATTCTTTTATTCTTTCATAAGTTTAGGGAGAGCTTGAAGGTCACTACTCTGGCATCATGACGAGATAATGATAGTGTCCCCACAGACACCTAGTGGAAATGAGAAGGTTGGATCGTGATGAGAAACCCTTTCTCTTAGCCATGCAACTGAGAGCCATTACCCTAGTTTGGTGATCACATGATGGCAATGTCATACCACTAGATATTCATGGACATGATAGGTCATCTTGTGATGAGACCTCCTATCCTTCAAGTAACCTTTTAAGAATTCTTTATTATATTGTGGGTCCCCTTTACTCAAATATAAGTGTTTCACTTCTTTCTTGGGTGATCCCTAGGAAAATCATCTGGAAGGATCATATAAGGATTTTATCTTTTATCCAACATCAATCACTCTAGGAATTTATCCCCTTCTTCCCATAGAATGAGGGACAACCCCTTCTTGGGTCAATACACCTTAAAATCCTAAGAGATAATGAAATGTATGGAAACAATGATGGAAAGTCATAAGTATGGTCGGGAATGGTACGATGGATCTTTAAGGACTTCCAAGTAGAAAACCCATCCCCAAGAAAGACCACTTACTAGGGCACAATGTCAACCACAAAGGTGAAGCGGGGAAAATGGCATAATGTCCAAGCATATATCATGAAATATAGAGAAATCTAAGATACAAAAAAATAAACTAGATTAAATATTCAAATGATTCTCACCATAATACTGACTTGTACCTCATCAAGAAAGGCCCACTACCTTCTGGAAGCCAGTTGATGTAGTGGATGCCATCTACAAATTTTTGACCATCTGTGGTGGTGAGAGGGGTCTCCAACTATGAAAAAGGGTATTGTTGGTCATGTAGTCTCGGGACACTCCATATATGAAACATGAGGTCCTAGAGACATAATCTCCTTAGTTATCCACAAAATGGGGATAACATATGGCTCAAACTTGGGGACATGTGCTCGTCATAGAGTGCACGAGAACCACAACATATCCTGGTAGACTTGTGCCTGCAAGGAAACATGAAACTAACAATTGCAGGATGGCCAACTCATCCTTGTTCTCATATGATCATAATCAAAACCAACTAATCTAGAAAAAGAAAAATTTGACATTTTTCAAAAATTTCTAAGCTAAGAATGAAATCAATATGCAAGTAGAGAAAAATATAAACTAATATGAGAAATAAATATGCAAATGCAGGGAATCAAAATGACTTACCTACTTACTTGCATCCTTGGGGCCCTAAAGATCATGTGTTATATGGTGTCAGGTGAATTCATACAACCAGTTCAACCATTTGATCATCTCATAAAAGTATCTCCCCATGTGTTTAATCATATAATACAAAAAAGATAAGTTAATCACACAATAATAATGAGTATAAACATACATATAATCACTCATCAAATAAAAGTCACGAAGATGGGTGGGAGGGAGTAAATCCTACTGGAAAGAGAAACCATTAGCTTGATCATCCCACCTGAAAGTGAATCCACAAGATTGATCAATCCAACTATGAAGGGGGATACTATATTTAGATGAAGGTTCATCTTTATCCACGCACAAAGACTCATTGCTTGTCGAGGACTGAGAAGAAAAAAGAGATCGGAAGAATACTGCATGAGAAGAGGGTAAGAGGTAAGGAACAGTCTCAAGTGTAGAAAAACACCTCCTCTTACCCTATGAATCTGCATGGAAATATCCAAGATGAAAATAATTCTACTTTGAAGAATGAAACTTTGACTTCTCTGAGGTGTCCATGTCCTAGTATTTATAAATATATGAGCATGCCGATTGGAGGTCCTCATAAAAAAAATATGCATCCTCAAAAGGGTATGTACCAAAGGATGACTAAATATCACTCTGAGTATGTTGTGGAAAAAAATCCTCGAAGGGGCATAACACATTTTTAATCATATCATCACTAGACTGCAAAACATTTGAATCATATAAGTATGAGGACCACTCCTCTAATGATGACACCCCCTTTTCCTGAGAGCTACCCTCAATGTCATAAATGGGGTCTCTATCAAATTTGATACAACTAAAATCCCATTTGTGTCTTCCAGTGTGTATGAAAGTGTCTAAGGGATCATCAACCATATCGAATGCTACTTTCATAACACCATCAATATGACTGAAAAATGACCATCTTTTCATTTTTTTGTGCAGTAGGAGTAGAGGCATGGAAGTATTCAATTGGACCTTAAAATTATTCATCATCGAGGATGATATCTTCTTCAACATTAGGAGGTGAAAAAAGTTGTACAAGCTCACCTTCATCAAGAGGGATAAAAGATAGTGGTGCCTCAATATGTTGTTCTTTATCATAATTCTTCTTTATTTTTATAGACAATCCCCTCCATCTCCTATTCATCACAAGAGGATTTATTCTGAGTGAATATTTCTTTTCTTGCTTTTCTTTAAGGGGGTCTGTCATATCCAAGATTTCATCCGAGATTTATTCACTTTCAAGGTCACGGAATAAAGCATCATCAAGGTATTCAAAAGAGTCACAACTCATTTTGTTCTCTTCTTGATGAATTTGTTCATATGGCTATTCTTTGAATGCTTCTTCATTGTCAAGGGAAGCAAAAAAATCTCTTATGAGATTCATCATTTCCTCAATGGCTTTATCGAAATCCTTTTCCTTTTTCATCTGTAAAATTTCCTTCTTCAAGGAATAAAAATATATGGATGGGGTTTCATCCCATGGTGCCATATTTCCATTGGCTGAAAGGGCACCTCAATGGAGTCACCAGATGAGATCAAGTCTCATCAAAGGATGGAAAGGAGGAAAAGGGGAAAGGTGGGTTCCTAGAAAATGGAGTTTCTAGACAAGCTTCAAGAGAAACTTATGAAGGGTGTAAAAGAGAACTTTCTTCAATAAAGTCACTGGGAAAGCTAAGGGATAGAGGATTTGGGAGGGAAGCTTGCCAAAGTGTTGTTAGGGCATGAAAGGGATTAAAAATACTCCCCAGAAATGGCACAAAAATGTTATAGTGCAAGTTGTAGGCTGGGAAAATCTCGACCCAATAACAAAATCAAGTGCTACAACTTTGGAATCCTACAACAAATGTCACCTTGATGTAGGTCCCACACTTCAAGGGTGACTAGGTCACTCTTGGGAGGTAATCTTAGTGACCCTATGGGGGAATGAGATGGATATCGACATAGATGGAAGTGGAACCCCTAGATTTCAAGTCTAAGTGGAGTGAAATTTTTGGAATCAAGTCTTGTGAAGGTACAAGGTTTTCCAAGTATGTTGAGTAACTTGTAAATGGTGAAATACTTGCCCGTGGAACATGAAAAACAACTTTGCAATGATGTATGTTAGTTGGATCAGAAAGTTAAGATTTTTTTCCCTCATTTGCAGAAAAATATAATAATATATATCAGCAAAAATATGGTACTATAATCTTCTCAATAAATTCTAGATATCAAGTAAAATATACAAGAGAAAGAATAGTTAATGACAAGCTAAACTCAAGATGAAAAACCAATATTTTAGCATAAAAAGATAAGGATTTTGTAAAAACTTGTCTGCAGAAAATTATATCATCCTTATTTCTGTGACATTTAATATATTACAATAAGGAAATCAGACACTAAAAACCCCTCAAAATTTTCCAAAAAAGGTGTCCTAGACCAAGAAGAACAAGTGTGAAATCTTTGAGCAAAATCCAATGGTTGATAAGAGATTTATTCAAGCAAATGAGTTAGTGTTTTTGTAGCCCTAATGGCTAAAGACATAATTTTATAACAACAAAAAGAAGTAGCCCCTTGATGGGGATTCCCTAGTGGTTTTGAGATTCCCAAGGTACAAAGAATACAATCTACTTTGCAAGAAGTAAAAATGAGCAAAAATCCCATTTCCCAATGCAATATTTTATTTCTCAAATGCAAGATTAGTGCCTTTAGTTATGGGTTATTGGGGTCAAGAAGAAAGAGATAGGGTTACTAAATCCTTGGGTGTGTAAAACATATTACTTCCCAAGGAAATTAACCTAGAGAGGGTTCGAAGATGACGGGTGTAAATCCTCTTACTTCCTCAACTACACCCTTGCAAAACAATTTTAAAAGCTTGTCAATTATGGTGGAAACTAGGATAGGGGTATATATCCTTCGCCAAAGAAACCTTATCTTGAATCATAAATGATAATAACAATTTAGAGAGATGATACCATTCAATAAAAAATATTTAGGTGCCAAAGTAAACCTCGATAAAAGAAAGAGAATGACCTCCTAGAAATAGCACACCATCATCTTCAACAAACCATAACCAAAAAAAAATATCCATAGCACAAAAGGAAAAATACTCCAAGTGTAGCAAAAGTTTCAGACCAAATACTTCTCACAATAGGGAGAGTTATGTCCAAATGAGATCTTATGATCTCTTATTTATAAAAAAATGTCACCAACGTGACTTGTCCACATATTTAGGGGTGAACTGCAAGACTATGGGTCAAAAACCGTAATCTTTCCCCCTTTAACAAAGTAATATTAACAATTCATTTAAAATTCACTTTTCCACATAATAAAACCCTAATTTTAGTAGGACGTCACCTGTTTAGGGGACGTTTTTGCATTTGGACAAGGTATTTGGTGATGGAAAAGAGTAAAGAGGCTTCCCAAAGTGATGCAGGAGCATCTCTCCATGTCATCCAGCCATCCAGCCAGCCAAGCCGAGCGTATGCATTCAAAGCTAAAGGGAGAGGCACAGCCTCATTTGAATTTGAAATTGAATGTAATTAATGTTTTAAGCTGTTGAGCTGGGAAGCCATGCTTTTATGCAGGCGTTAGTTAGATTGGCCTTTAGATTGGCGTATAAAAGCGCTGACACAGGAGAAGGGAACTCTTTGAGTTTTGTAAGTGAGGAAGAGTCCACTGAGGGAACCTCTCAGGGTTACTGAACACCCAGAGAGACTCAGGAAGGAGTTGCTTCAGGCTGAGGATAGCCAGGAGAGCATCCAAACATTTACCATCTAAGGGAGAAGGAAGAAAGACAAAATCCCTTAGGGGTCTGAGTGATTTAATAGCTCAGGAGAGACATCATTGTGGGTGTGTGAATACTCTGCAAAGGTGCATAAGTCAAGAGAATCCCTTGGGGATTCGAGAGTAAAATCTCAGGAGGAGTCAGCGCTTTTATACGTGCAGCGAAGCCAAGGTAAAGTAACTCGCAGAGAGGAGATAAGAAAAAGGTTAGAGCCTTTGAGAACTTGGAATTCCTCCAAGTGCAGGAAGGAAGTACGTAGGAGCTCAGGAGGAGCAACGACAATCGTCGGATCGACCAGTAGATTCTAGACCGTTGAAGATTTCACGTCCCAGAGGAGTGATATTTCCCATATCAGGGAATCAGACATTGGAGGACAGAAAGGGAAGTCCTTTAGCTTCACAAGCGGCGAAGAGTCGAGAAGACTAGGAGTCATCCATCTGTGGAGGACAGGTGGTAGAGATCAGAAGATCTTGCAAACTCAAAAGTTCGCAGGGTGAGAAACCAGTCATTGGGTACTCCAAGTCGCGAAGACACGAGGAGTGAGAAGAAGTATAGGCGTTGATCCAAGCCAGTCAGGAGCATTGGATTAATTGTGAAATTGCCTATCAGGTATTTCATGAGGAAAGTGTCCAAGACTTGGTAACGAGAATCGCGATATTATGACACGCAATATCTCGGGTGGTTACGTAAATAGTGTGGGCCACAGGAGATAGTGAAGTGGAGTACAGGTGGCACGAAGTCATCGGAATCTCACCACGGAAAGTCCCGAATATTTGGTGTTAGGATTCACGATCCCGTGAAGTCCGAAGTCTCAATGGGATAAGGGACCGTTGAAAAGTCAACTCATGCGTGCATCCACGTTTCGGCGCATTGGGACTCAAGAGGCAGAGAGCCGAGTGCTTGGTGTCACGAGTAGCGAAGTCGCGATAGAGCCGAAATCCCGATAGAGGCAAGAGGAAGTCAGCGTTGAATGACATATTGGGTCTCAGGGATTTGAGAACCCAGTGTTCAACCTTTGAACTCATGAGGTCACGGGTTCCGATCCTTCGATAAGTCAAAGAAGGGGAGTCGCATAGAGGAGAATCTGTGGGTGCATATTTCCCGATAGGGAAATAGAAGGACCATAGAGTTCTTCAAGCCGAGGAGAAGAAGATTCTGTGAGAGAGAATGTGCCAGTGAGGGTGCGGCTGCGTCACAAAGCCACATGTCAAGCATCGAACAACTTCCTTCATGATGAAGGCTCAATCCCATCCAAAACTTCCAACTGCCAATGTATGTCACCTCACCACCAAGCCCTAACCCCCCTAGATGAAGTCATGCCCAAAAAGGAGATGTTTTTCCTCTCCTAGGAAAAGTGTTTAGCATATGGGGGCTAGGATATATTCCTCAAGTCATCTTCAAGGAATTTCAAGTTTTATATTCCTCATCCATCATGTGGAACCTTGGCATATACTTGTGGGTTCCAAGCTTGATGGAAGCCCAAGATAGGATTATTCTTCCAAAACTGACCACCATCTAGGTCCTACAAAGATAAAAAAAGCACGCCCTCCAAGCGTCTCAAGTCATAACATCATGATAAATGAATACAATCAATAAATGATCCACCTAATCATGTGCATCAAAGATCACTATATCAAACAATTAATTTCTCGAAGGCGCTATGCGACTTGTCAATCTTGAATAAGGGAGGGTTGACGAGGTGTCCTACTGGGTAAATATGTCCCTAGGTCAATGGGAGTTCCCAAGAGATCCATATCCAAGCCATGTAAAATGGATGAGGTGGCTAGGGTCAAGACTCAATGGTCATAGGGATCATGACATACAAGGGGTCATAGTGTCTCATTTATGGGTGCCTTTGTAGAGGGTGTGTGGTACCTTCATTTGAAATGCACTTTTTCCAATCCCATTAATTGCCATTCTTTTACTCTTTCATAGTTTTAAGGAGAGGTTGAAGCTAACTGCCTTGGAATGGTGACTATATAATGGAATTTTCACCCACAAACACCTATTGTAAATGATAAGGTTGGCTCATGATGAGACCCTCTTTCTCTCAGCCATGCAACTGAGAGCCATTACCCTAGTTGTTGAGAATATGATGGAAATGTTATAAAACTAGATATTTATTGATGTGATAGGTTATATCATGATGAGACCTCATATCCTTCAACTAACCTTTTAAGAATTCTTTATTATATTTTGGTTCCCTTTTACTCAAATATATTGCTTCATTTCTTTCTTGGGTGATCCCTGTGAGAGGCATATGGAAGGTTCATACAAGGATTTAATATTTTTTCCAACACCAATATCTCTGGGCCTTCATACCCTTATTCCCATAGAATGAGGGACAACCCCTTGTTCAGTCAATACACCCTAAAATCCCAGGAGATAAAGAAATGGAGGGGGACAATGATGGAAATTGGTAAGTATGGTCGGGAACAGTATGATGTCTCTTTAAGGGAGTTCCTAGTAGCAAACCCATCCCCAGAGAATACCACTTACTAGGGAAGAATGTCAACCACCAAGGTGAAGTAGGGAAACAGGCATAATGTTCAACCATATATCATGAAATCTAGAGCAATCTAAGATACAACATACTCAACTGGCTCAAATATTGAAATGATGCTCACCATAAAACTAACTAGTAGCTCATGGAGCAAGGCCTATTGCCTTCTAGAATCCAACTGATGTGGTGGATTCCATTTGGAAATATGTGACCATATGTGGTGGTGAGAGGGGTTTCCAACTATGAAAAAGGGTATTGTTGGTCATGTAGTTTCTCGACACTCCATATATGCAACCTAAGGACCGAGAGACATAATCTTCTTAGTTATCCAAAAAACGGGGATGGCACCGTTATTTTGGATTGAGTGATTGATGATCACCCAACTCTCTACAAATATGGGAGAATTGTCTTTCCATATCCCACACCCTTTATAATCATCTTCCTTTTAACTTTAATAATTGTGTAGAAAATTACAAACAAAATGAAATCTTTTCGTTCAATTTATTTCTCCCTTTTCTTAAGGAAACTCGGTATTAATTTCTTCCATTTGATTTCAAGCATTTGTGATGTTAAAAAGTAAAGGTTCCAAAATTACATTAACTCATATATTTAGTTGTTTGTTTCTATATTTATATTTATCTTTTCTCGATAGATTTGTTGTTTATTTTTTCCAACTCACAAAAATGTGAGATTACAATAACGAGGGGGGAGGGGGTTGATAGGAGTGTATGAAGATTCAAATGGGTTTTATGAGAGAAATTTTCCTTTTTTATGCAAGCAAAGTGTATATTTGAAGCTATGGGTGGTGGTGTTTGGTTTTGATGTTGGCATATGGGAATATAGGTTGTTATCAATGTTTAATTTTTTTATTAAAGGTAAATGTAGGAAGTTTCCTTTGAAATTTTTATGTCAAGGAATTTAAAGTTATTTATTATTTTTAATGGCCAAGTGTATTCAAAGATTTTAATATTTTTCTATCTAATAGCATACATGGAATAAATAATGTTTCTCTTGAAATTTCAAATGGTTTGGAACCTTTGAATGAATGAGTTCATTTGAAATATGTTTTCTTGTGGTGGTGGTGGTTGTTAATATTAATTAAATGTTATGAATGTTTTTGTATTTAAGATGTATATTTAGATTTTCCATTCATTTGAATGAATATGAAATTGATAAATTCTCATCATTACAATGTTTTTTTATTTTTTATAATGTGTAGAGAATATAGAGTTTGACAAGAAAGATGATAAAAATAATAAAAATTAATCTAATATTTTTTTTCTCTTTTTCAAAAAGCAGAAAATATATTATTATTGGACTAGGGAAAGAGTATTAAGAAATTATTTGAATGCACAATTTGATTGGATGAATGTTTCTCTAGTCCTTATATATGGTTTCCTTATGCAAGAAGAGAAATGGTTTCTGTATTGGAATATTGGGGGAGAAATGGCTTTGTTATATATGAAAAGTATTTTATATTGGGTGAATGAATTATTTATCGAGCGATATAAATGTGTGTGAAATGAAAATTGATATTGTTTAAATTGTATTTTTGAATACATAAATAAATTTAGCATACTAAAAAACATGTAGAACACATATAAACTTAATCACTCTAATCTACAAATCCAACAATTTATCATCAAATTTCAACCAAAATTAAACCTATATAAAAAATAAAAAAAAAACTTAATCAAACATAAAATTAATTTTAAAGATGGTAAAGATGTTCTTATTAGTTCACCATAAAATCAATTTCAAATATTGTAAAGAGGTTCTTATTAGTTCACCCATATCTAGCCAAGTGATATGCAACTTACCTCTTTGAGCCAAACCCACTTTACCTAGAAAACCGTTTATGCTTGTTTGTATATTATCAAGTGGGGTAATGATAACTCAAGGGTTGAACAATTAAAGTGATATTTTTTTGGAAAATCGTCGAGTCTGAAATACTATGTTATTATATTTTAATAATTTGTTTAAAAATAATTATTTAATATTAGCTAGTTATAAATAAAATAAGGTTTACTTTTTGGATTTTATTAATTTTTTCATAAAAGTTAATTTAATTGATTTGTTTTATTTTGTTTTCTTTTCATAATATTATATATATATATATATATATATATATATATATATATATATATATATAT
>JASDQU010100506.1:598854-613178 GCA_032191745.1 Picea mariana | reverse complement strand
TCATTAAATATTTTGATTTTTCAATATTTTCATCAACCTTTTTATATTTTCTATATTTCATTAAAGATAAATTTATATATTTTATTAAAATTAAAGTTATTAGGTTTTTATTATTTTTTACAAATTTTTCATGCATGTTATATTTTTGAGAATCATTTCTATTTATTTTCAATTCATATAATTAGTTGTACAAATAACTCTATTGTTAAATTTTCATAAATATTTTGCAACTTAGTCTATATTTCACTACTCCATGTTTAATATCTAATATGGTTAACAAAAATCAAGTTCAAAAAATAATATATTTTTTTATTTTGGCTTTGAAATTCTTCATTCAAGAGTGAATGCTTTTGAGATGAAAATAATTCCAAAAAAAAAGAGATAGAACATTGTAACCTTATTTAGATTAATGTTTTTTAAAAGGTTTTTTCTTTGATATCAAAGTATGTGGACAAAAAATTCATACACAAGTAAACTTGGTTGAGCAACTATTACAAAATGGTTTTGTATTTTTCAATTGAAACCTTCAACATATAGAGTTTCCACTTTTTAATGATGAATCCTCTAGTTTATGGTATCAGTTATAGGATTTTTATATTTCTTTCATTTTAAGAAGATTTTGAAAGAAATATGTGACTAAACTAGAAGTATATGTGCATTCAAGCAATATGTTCTAATAAAATAGAAAAGATTCTAGGATGGAATTTGTTCACCATGGTTCTAATATATATGAGCATATTACAAGTCAATTGCATGCTAATGAAGAATATTATTTACATTTATAGTAATCTCATCAAATCCATATTATTTGGAAAGATTAAAAAATAATTAATGAAATCAATTAAGGAAACGGAAATTTTAAATACAATTTGGGGCATGGCTCCTCACAAAGCCATAGGTCATGGTTCCTCAATATATTCACTATTTATATTTACAAATCTTGTTGGAACCTAATCAAATCTAACTTAAAGAGAATGTTGACGTTTGTACAAAATTATTGTGAAACTCGGGAAACACAAACTCTTCATTTCACCTCAGGAGCTTTGACCTCAAGAACTATGACCTTAGCAAATATGAGGTTAAAGTTCCTTAGGCCATAGCTTTTGAGGTAAAATTTCCTAAGGTCATAGTTCTTGATGTCAAAGTTTCTGAGGTCATAGTTTATAAGATCGTAGTTCCTCGAGTCATAGTTCCTAAGGTAATAATTTCTCAGGTCAAATTTTTTGAAGTAGTAGTTCCTGAAGTCATAGTTCTCGAGGTAAAATTTTATGAGGTAAAAGATCACGAGGTCATAGTTCCCAATGTCAAAGTTCCTGAGGTCATATTTCCTAAAATCAAATATCCTTAAGTCAAATTTCATGAGGTCAATGTTCCTGAGGTCATAGTTCCTTAGATCATAGCTCCTAAGGTCATAGATTCTCGGGTCAAAATTCCCAAGGTCATAGTTCCTAAGGTCAAATTTCTTTAGGTCATAGTTATTGAGGTTAAACTTCCTAAGGTCATATTTTGACTTGAAGAACTTTGACCTCAAGAAATATGGGAGAAGCAAGTTTGACCTCCATGCTCTTTTGCTTCAACATATCCTTTGATATTTTCAACAATTTCTTCACATTCTAGCTACTCACATCATCCATTTCTGGGATAGTGTTTCTCAAGAGCCCCATTTCCTATATGGATAGAATGATTTTAGGAAAACAGATTTAAAATTCTTGTGAATTTGAAAGAAAACTTGTCACTATAATGAGTTTCCCTACATTTAGACATAATTATGTGGGTTGTCACCAAAATCCATGCTAATGGGTGTAGTCCCTTATGCCATCATTATGGTAGAGGTGCCACGTGGTAAATGATCGACGAAGATGACACGGATTTCCCTTACAACATCATTAAGGTTGAGGTGACACAGAATAATGGAAAACTAGAAAGGAAACAGATGATGAGGAAATTGAAACGACAAATGGTGCAGGAGTAGAGGTGTGTGGTGAAACGATGAACAAATGTAGAGGACATCAGAGGTGAAAACTCAGAGGGAAAAAATTCTAATAGTTATAGTACTCCATTTTTTAAGTTTTATTTTTAGTAGGTGAAATTGTGAATTGCAATATCTATAACAAAAATAGAGAGCTTCTTTAAAACAAAATGGGAAAAAAAACTCAAATGTCATGAATATTTATTAGAATGTTTTGGGAAGAAACTATAAACTAAAGAATTTTGACCTAAGAAATTGTGACCTTAGGAACTATGACCTGAGAAATTATGATCTCATAACATAATTTCTTCCTGAGGTCATAGTTCCTGAGGTCACAGTTTATCAGGTCAAAGTTCCTGAGGTCATAGTTTCTTCCGAAAAGATTCTAATAAATGTTCATGCCATTTGAATTGTTTTTCCCATTTTGTTTTGAAGCAGTGCTCTGGTTCTTCTTTACATCATGTAATTAACAATGTTGCCTACTAAAACTAAAACTTAAAAAATGTCCTACTCTAAATGTTAGACTTTTTTCCCTCTACGTTCAAACCTCCAATGTCCTTGACGTTTGTACCCAGTTTCAACGCACACTTCCCCTCCCTCATCATTTTTTTTTTATGTTTCCTTTCCAATCTCCCATTACTCTATGTCACCTCAAATTTAATGATTTTATAAGGGACCTCTCTGTCACCTCCACCAAGAATTTACCATGTTTCACCACCATCATAATGATGGCATAAGGGACTACACCCATTATCATGGATTTCTGCAACAACCCACATAATTATGTCTACGTGTAGGTAAATTCATTATAGTGACAAATTTTCTTTCAAATTCACGAGAATTTTAAATTTGTTTTCCTAAAATCTTTCTATCCTTACAGGAAATGGGGCTCTCGAGCAACAACATCCTGAAAATAGATGATGTGAGCAATTGGAATGTGAATAATTTGTTGAAAATATCATAAGATATGCTAAAGCAGAAGAGCATGGAGATAAAACTTTCTTCACCATAGTTCTTGAGGTAAAAGTTCCTTAAGTCAAACTATGACCTTAGTAACTTTGATCTTAAGAACTATGACCTCAAGAAATTTGTGTTAGAATGTGCTAATTTTACCATAGACAATATCACTATTTTTACCCAACCATAGGCTGAAGCCACCCTTTGAGCAGCTTAACCTTGACAGAGAATCATTTCAGAAGAAAACCCTAGGCTCGATAGTCAAACAAAGGGTAGCTCACCTTTCTCCAAGGATAGCGTACCAAACAAGAGTTGATCAGATAGTCCAAACCATAGCCAAGAGATAGTCCAAGTCAAAACCAAATCTTCTAGATACAACATCTTCAACGACATATCTCCTCTAGACTTTCACACAAAACTACCCAAATGAAATGCGCACAAGTGAGCTCTGCAGTTCTGAGAATGATGGCCAGAATGAATAATGGCCTCATGTATTTATATTAAATCTAGCAAACTTCCTGGGTCGACTTATTATTGTGGGTACTAATTATTTAGTATATATTATTTCCTTTTGCCAACTTATTCTCTTGGAGACTAATCACCTAATACAATTCATTCCCTTGAGCCGACTTGTCTTCTAGTGTTATTAACCAATCAATTAGGGTTTCTTCTTGCTTCCCAGAATATTATACTCTCATTAGGTTTACATGTGGAGGTAAATACCTCCTGTAACTACCATAATGTCGACACTCCCTCCTAGCTAGGGAGGTATTACAGGTAATGGTCTTCATCACAAACATACCATTTACCTGGTAGCATCAACATAGTTGTATAAACTATCTTGTGATTAGTTCATGAGAACCATCATCACTATCAATGTCATCAACTGCATCATCTCTCAAAACCATAATCCATGTGAGTAATCAGACATGATGTTTGATAAGTCAATCACTCCATAGAGTAACACAAGAACTATCCTTCTAATATGGACATATGTCCTAGAAGAATAAATGTCTTGGACCATTTTCCATCTGGGAAATCTCTATTCATTGATCATCCATCTAGTTGATAATTATTTCCAACATTGATGATAGACTTCAAGGCAATCAGAACAATATCGTTCAATAGAACAGAATTGTGTCTCTCCATAGTAGTACACAACTACAATCCAGCGGTACACTACCACAACAAGTAGCACACATACACTTGATCTATGAAGTATAGTCACAATCAATGGAACACATCCACCACAAAAGCATACATATACTGTCTAGAGACATACAGTCTCCATAACAATCATCTAATATTAACCTTCACATAAAACATTGTTATGATATAAAATGAATCATCTGGGCCATTCTTCCACTCACATCTATGAGATCAAGAAGAGAATCTATCCTCATAAGATAAATCATCAATGATTATCTATATGGACTATTATTCTCAAGAAAGGAAGAATAATTGTCTCGATTTCTGAGCCTGGACCATTCCTCCAACACTAAACAAAGTGCAACCTGGAGAGAATGAGTCTACCCTAGGGAATGCTTGTTCCTGATTTCTAAACCTGGACCATTCCCAACCTAGGCCATTCCTCTGGCACCAAACAAAGTGAAACCTGGAGAGAATGAATCTTCCCTAAGGAATGACTATCCATACCATTTAGTAAGTAAATTATTGTCCTCTAGCAACCTCCAAAACAGACCATTCTTTGAAAATTCTCAGAACTACGAGCTTCGAAAGAATGATTGTCCAATGAGGTGGACCGGTCCTCTTGATTAACCATCAAGAAGAGAGACTATCCTAGACCATTCCCCATGTTAAAAACAAAGGTAAATCACTGTTTATGGTACATCAATAATCCATCAAACCATTTTCGTTATGAAAATGATCGTTCGATATGGACCATTTTACGAATTGGAAAATTCATATCCGTCAGAAATATCAAACCACTTTCTGAATTGGAAAGGAACTGCTCATCCTGGACCATTTTTCAAACTAAAACATGATTTTCCATAAATCAATAACACATCAGTTCTCCCTCCCAACCTGGGAGGCATCTATTCATTTTCAACAAGGAAGTCATCTCCACGAGCTCCAACTCGAGTACACAAACTCTTTTATCTTGGATAGAGGCTTTACCAAAATGTCTTCTTATCTTCTCATATGTGGAGATATATATTTGAGAATCAATTTCTCTTTTATAGACTTCATCATGGAGAGTGTAATGCTTGATCTCAAATATACTTCAATTTTTCTTAAACACTAGTTTCTCTGAAGGCTTCATATAGATCTGATCAATAAAGTATATCATTGTTGGATTCCTCTTTGTTTCTTTCTATCTCACAACATTGTGGAAAGGGTCAAACTAGAACATATCCAAGTGATACTTCTCTGGACATGAGATTTTGTCATGGATTAGCGATCCATCATCCTGAGCTTTTGAATAACCACTCTGATAAAATATATTTGTTATATAAAGTCTTCACCATGCTTCTGTTGTGAATTGGAGGTTCTCCACCAGGTTGTCTTCTTCCATCTGCATACAAGGTTCTCTTTCTGGTATGCCTCAAAGCCTTGAGGTTGCTCTTCATACGCTCTTTGTTCAATTTCTTTGGAGAACAATATTTTCATTCATATGATGTAAAAATTCAACCCATGGATATTGTGGATGATATAATGACTTGTGTAGAGGTATGTCTGGTTTATTGGAACAAGTAATCATCATAGTATTCTCCCTCTATATGGTAGAACCTCTAGTTCTAGATCTGGAATGCTTACATTCATAAGACTTTCATACATTGTTCTTCATCACAACTTTAAGTTCCTCTGCTTGATTGATTTTAGTGAGTTTATATTAGGATGGTAATCTTGTGATTCTTGATACAGTGACTGGTTGTTATGGATTCTCTTTCTTTCTTGGAATCTTCATGCTTTTCCTCATGTTCTTATTTAGCTCTTGGATCCATGGGTTTTTCTATAGATTCCATGATTTGAAGATTCCAACTTCTTCCATTCATCGTAGGATCATGGATGTGGATGGAAAATCAAGGATACTTTAAGGATTCTTTTCAAACAAGGCTTCTTCTAAAGTCAAACTGAACACATACTACTTTTCATGGATGCTACCATGGATACATACTTCATCATCTTTAATGGACCATAGAATTATCTCCCTCAGAATCCTTTCTTCATGTATGAGTGTGTTTTTATTTTGGAAATATGTAATTGGCTCCCTCCATCTAAAATAATCCATGCTTCCGTCTGCATCCTTATTTTCTTCTGCAAGGTGTCATAATTTTTTCTCCAATTTCTTCTAGATTGTTGATTTTGGCTTATCTTGCAACTATTACTTATGTAATAATTTCCACATGATTTGTTTGATGTACTTCATCCTTTCATGTGTATTGTTTGGCTTGTGGTCATAATGACAGAAATCCTTATATTGTTGTTCTTCCATAGGTATAGTACTTTTTGGAACATATTATCTTCTAAGAGATAGATATACAAGATATGTACAAAGACCATGCAAATAAGATATGTACAAGAACTATGAAGAATATTGTTACCTTGTCTTTAGAAGAAGAAGCTTGCTTTATCCTGCTTGGTCTTCTTTGAGGATTTCCTTTCTTAGGCAACTGATGCTTCGTGTGTCTCTTTCCTTTTCTTTAGCTTGGGACAATGATTCTTGTAGTGACCATATTTTTTATAGTTGAAGCATTGTATTTCTAACACATCCTTCTTTTGATTTGGATTCTTTCCAAAAATCCTTTTGTTCCCGAAATTCTTGAATCTTGTTGTGAAGGCTTGATCATCATATTTATTTTGCGGTTTCTCTTTTTCACTAATACTTGATTCTTCCTATGCACATCAAGTCCAAAGTTCTTCAAATGTAGGATACTCCTTCCTTGTGTTCATTCTTGCGAAAAATGCATTCCATGTCTTGGGAAGACCATTGAGTACTATATTTACCAGTTCCTTCTCTGAGGTGATCTCTTCAATATCTTGTAGTTGATCTCTTAACTGAGATATCCTCACAAAGTATGATGTTATGATGTCATCATCATTCATCTTCATATCACAGAGCTCATTCTTTAGACTCATTATTTGTCCAATGTTTTTGACTGAGAAGAGGTTTCTTAGGGAATCGTACATCTTCTTCAATGAATCAATATGGGAGATGTAAGGTATCAAGTGGTATTTTATAGAGTCCACTATGATACTCATGGCATTGATGTCCTCATCATTTAACTTCTCCATAACTGCAACGTTTTGCGGTTCCTTCTCTTTTCCTTCTTCAAACTCTGGTTCCACGATCTTTCCTTTCACGATATCCAACACTTTATTCTTATAAAGGATGAGGTCAATCCTTGTCTTCCACTCTTTGAAGTTAGAGGCTCCATGTAACTTGTTTTTTGACTTCATAGAGTAAGTCATGGCTTCTTTGATTTGGTCAAACCTAGATTTGACCAAGGATTCAGACTTGACGTCTTGGCTTGCTGAGAGTACCAGGATATTCTTTAGGCTAGGGTGAACTGGTCTATCCATAAATTAGGTCAATTCCTTGACTTAAGGTGTCTCAACGAGAGAATTAGGGTTTCTACAAATGTACCTGCTAGTAACCCTAGCAACAGTGATTTTAGTAACTGATCCTGCTAGAAACCCTAGCGAAATTTTTTCAACGAACTTAGTATACTTATGGTTATGCTCCCTTTGAGTGGTTATACTAAATTATGTTAATGTTTATGCCATTATTATAGTTCTTTTCATTTCAATAGATAATAGCAACATAAGAACAAGATCACTGAGAAATACGCATTCACAAGAGACACAACATTTATCCTGGGAACCCTCTAGGGGAAGAAAACCCAGCAAAACTTCCTTAATATAGATAGCCAATACAATGCCAAGAGATCTCTATGCTAAAACAGAAATTCCTTTCCAAGATATGTGCCATTCTCTCTCTCCTTTGCCAGTAACATATCAGAACTTGTCTCTCAAATTGAGCAAGTGAGTTGTGATCAAATGAGGCACTAGCCTCCTTTATTTATACAATCTCTAGCATGTGTGAAGTGTCTCTTCACTGGCAAGGTCGGCTTCTCAATATGGGTGGGTAAACCCACCTTTATTATATTTTTGAGTCTCTTAATTAACTATTGGGGCCGACTTATTATTCTGCCTATTACAATATCTTTTGACCAATCCACAAAAGGGGATTTGTTCCTATTACAATATCCGACATGATCAATCCACAATGGGGATTGATCCTATGAATAAAATATCAATAATAATAAGAATGCTCTTTGTAGTTACATTATTTCAACACTCACCCTTAACAATAAGGGTATTATTCAGCAGCATCATGCGAGAGAGAGAGGAGAACATCATCAACAACATCAAGTAGGAGGACAACATCATCAATATCATCTTGGCTAGAGTATCTATAAATCATCGGAATTTTTCTTCATCGACAACATCATCATTCTCAAAAGAATGCCATCATCATCTGCGTCAATATGTATCAGTATAAAAAATGATACCTCATCATAGCACAAGGCTAGCCCATCATAGTACTAGACTCACTCTATGTCACAACTGTTAAGATGGTAGCTCAGTGCAAGTCAAATCTTTCTTTATGTCTAACAACTAGGTCAGAAGCAAGGTATACATCATCTTTCTTTATGTCTAACAACTAGGTCAGAAGCAAGGAACACATCATCTTAGTTTACATCTAACAACTAAGTTAGAAGCATGGAACACATCATCCTACTTTATGTCTAACAACTAGGTCAAAAGCAAGGAATCATCTTGCTTTACGTCTAACAGTGAGGTCAGAAGCAAGGAACACACACATCATCTTGCTTTATGTCTAACAACGAGGTCAGAATCAAGGAATCGTCTTGCTTTATGTTTAACAGCAAGGTCAGAAGCAAGGAACACACACATCATCTTTCTTTATGTCTAACAGTGAGGTCAGAAGAAAGGAACACACACATCATCTTACTTTACGTCTAACAGTGAGATCAGAAGCAAGGAACACACACATCATCTTTCTTTACGTCTAACAACAAGGTCAGAAGAAAGGAATCATCTTTCTTTATGTCTAACAGCGAGGTCAAAAGAAAGGAATCATATATACCCCCCCTTTCAGGGAGGGTCCTTTTGAACTATACCAATCTTATCTCGAAAGTGCTCAAACTTGACATGAGATAGAGGTTTGGTCAACACATCAACAACTTGTTCATCCATGCTAACATACAAGAGCTTCAAGGCTCCTCTCTACACCATGTCATGGAATTAATGATAGTGAATCTCTATGTGCTTCGACCTATCATGGAATACAAGATTCTCTGTCATATTTATGAAGCTATGGTTGTCACATAGGATCATGGTTGCTTCCATCTCTAGGTCAAATAGACCGGTCAACAACTTTCGAAGCCATATAGATTTGCATCTAGCAGAACATGCGGCAATGTACTCTAATTCCGTTGTGCTGAGAGAAATATTGGATTGCTTCCTACTCTGCCACAAAATCATGGTTGATCCCAAATTGAAACAACATCTGGAAGTGCTTTTTCTGTTAGCGATGCTTCCTTCCCAATCTGAATCAGTGTATCCACTTAATGTGAAATTATGATCTCTGTCATAACTGAGACCATAATCTATCGTACCTTTAAGGTACCTCATCACATGTTTTGCAGCCACTAGGTGAACATGTCTAGGCTCTACCAAAAAATGACTCAAGGTGTTCACGACAAAACGAATGTCTGGTCAGGTGTTCGCCAGGTACATCAGTGATCCAATAATATTTCAGTATAGTGTTGTATCAATCAAATCTGATGAAGTATCGACCAACAACTTTAGCTTCTCTTCCATGGGTGTATTCATGGGTTTGCATTCCAACATGTCGAATCTCTTTAAGATCTCGACCGTGTACTTCCCTTGGTTAAGGAATATCCTCTCTAGACTCTGCCATACCTCAAGACCTAAGAAATAATACATTAGGAAAAGGTATTTCATTTCAAATTCTGAGGCAAGTCTCCTTTTACATTCAGCGATGGGATTTTATTCTCTAGTTAAGAATAGGTCATCCACATATAGCATTAAGATTACTGGCTCATTATCCATAATTTTGAAGTTGATATTTGAGTCTGCTTACTCTTGGTAAAGCCTAAGCTCATCAAGAAACTATCTATATGGCCATACCAAGCTCTAGAATCTTTCTTCAATCTGTATAAGTCTTTCTTCAATCTACAGACATGAGACTTCCTATCTTCAACCTCAAATCCTTGAGGTTTCTCTATATACACTTCCTGTTCAATGACACCATTTAGGAAAGTTGTCTTTATGTCCATCTCGTGCAACTTCCACTTCATCTTAGCTAGAAGAGCTATGATGGTCCTGATCGAAGTGTATCTGGCCACAAGAGTGAATGTCTCTTCATAGTCAATGCCTTCCTTTTGGGAAAAGCAACGAGMAAAAAATCTTGCTTTATATTTCTCAATACTTCCATCAACAACATGTTTTATTTTGAAGAGCCATTTTGATGATACCACATCCTTAATTTTTGGTATGGGAACTATTTCCCATACATCGTTCTTTATTATGGATTGGTATTCCTATGTCATGGCATCTGCACATTCCTTCTTTTGAATAGCTTCTTCAAAGAAGGTAGGCTCCTCATCTAGGAGATCACACATCAAAGTTGTGTAACTAGAGAATGGCTTTGGTATTTTCACCTATCTTGAGGTTCCTTTTGGAACACCATACTTATCTCCATATTGAATAAGCTCTCTTTCCCAAGAAGTCTTTATTTTATGGGAGAAGCTCATTTGAGGAGGTTCTTGAACTTCTGCTACATCATGCTCTTCAATAGTTTCCTCATCAGGGGAAGTTACAACTTCCCTCATTGGTTCTGCAGCTCTGGGAACTTCCCTCACAGATTCTATAATCCTGGCAATTACTGGTTCCTCTTCATATACTTCTTCAAGCTGGCATCTTCTTTATTTATTAAGTGTTGCTTCGTCATCAAAGGTCATGTCCTTGTTGATCTCAATGTGGCGGTGACCTAGTATGTAGATTCTGAAGGCCTTGGAGACCTCATAGTATCCCACAAATATTCCTTTATTTCCAGAGGGATCCAATTTGTTTCTCTTCTCTTTCAGAATATGTATGAAGACTGGGCAGTCAAATATTTTGATATGGCTTACCTCTGGCTTCTTTCCAGTGAACATCTCTTTTGGGGTCTTGAACCCAAGTGTGTTATGGGATAATCGGTTCTGTATGTAAACAACTGCCTGGTACATAGAGTACGTCCTTCATCTTTATTGAGTTTTTTGAATCTAGCTTGTAGTTTGATTGTCCCACTCCCTTGATGGGATATTAGTAATCATCTCCAAGTGTTACTTTTTGAGAAAACTTCTTTTCTGAAATACAAGAGGGAGTGTTTCTCTTACCCGTTATGTTCTTTGATGCACCACTATCAATGAGCCATGTGTCCTCTCCAGGTGTTACCAATCCTGAGAGGGATGAGATCAAGACATGGTCCTTGAAAATCTTTGTAGGTGGCTCTTCATCTTCGACTATGTGGGCATGTTGCCTCTTATGTTTCCTCTTGTATTATTCTCATCCGACTGAAGAAGAATTCACCTTGTGTCACATCTTATTACAATTATAGCATTGTATAGATGAGAGATCTATTTCCCTGCGTTGTACTTTCTTCTGAAATATCCTTGGATGAGATTCTTTTTTATTGGATTTGTTTGATGGTTGAGGCTCTCTGTGAGTCTCCTGTTTGAAGTAGGGTTTATTCCTTCCTCTTTCGGTGTGGGTGTCTAGGGCTTGATCATCATCCCAAACTAGTAGCACTTCACAATTCACTACTCTTGTTTCTTCTTGGATGCATTCTTCCCATAGGCTGTCGAACTTTAGTTTCTCCTTTCTAGCACATATCATCTGGATGGAAGCATACCAAGGTATTTTAAGACCATTTAGTGTTTTCATTATGAGTTCGTATTCATCTATGGTATCTCTAATAGCTTCTAGCTATTCTTTGAATTCTGAGATTTTGGAGAAGTATTCCTGAATCATTTCTCCTTTCTGCATCCTTGTATTCTTCAGTTGAGTTCTAAGATTCATCTTCTGGTTTATGTTATTTCCTTCATATAGTCTGGTCAAGGCATCGAACATTTATTTTGGCGTCTTCTTGGATGACACATAAGGGATCAGATGGTCCTTGATTGAATCTGATATGATTCTTTTGGCCCTTATTGTGTCCGTTTGATGCTTTGTCTTTTCTGCGGCATTGTCAAGTTTCAGTACTTCATCTTTGATGAATATTGATAGGTCATTCTCTTCAAGAATGAGGCCAATCCTATACTTCCAAGCACAAAAATTTTCCACTCCTTCTAACTTATCCACAAGCTTAATGCTTGCAGACATCTTTACCTAGAGCTAGGAAAATGACCGAAAAATGAAAGTGCTCAAAATAAAAAACTGAACTTACCAGGAGATGTGCTTGGCTTAGGCAAGTTGCCTGGTGTGTTTGGAACTGAGAAAATCCAAATTCCCCCCCCTCAAATATGATCTGTGGATTTTTGGACTGGTGCTTCTGGTACTTCTGGTACTTTGGTACTTCTATTACTTTTGGTAATGGTTTTTTGGTACTTTTGGTACTTTTTTGAAACTAGGGTTTCAATTTTCGGGAGATCCAACCACTGAAAAGGTCTGCTGAAGGTGCCAAAATGATCCTTGGGGGAGGGTGCAACCTTCTAGGTGGTTTTGAAGCTGAAAAGATTCACTTTTGAAAAACCCTAATTTGTAGGTACGACAACAGTGATGTTTTTCTCTTACAAAATATGTTTCCTTTAGGTTAGATTTGATCCCATGTTAATGTTTATGCCATTATTATAGTTCTTTGGATTTCAATAGATAATAGCAACATAATAACAAGATCAATGAGAAATACACATTCATAAAAGATACAATATTTATCCTGGGAAACCCTCTAGGGGAAGAAAACCCAACAAAACTTCATTAATATAGATAGACAATACAATGCCAAGAGATCTCTATGCTAAAATAGAAAGTCCTCTCCAATATATGTGCCACTCTCTCTCTCCTTTGCCGATAACAGATCAGAACGTGTCTCTCAAACTGAGCAAGTGAGTTGTGATCAAATGAAGCACTAGCCTCCTTTATTTATACAAGTTCTAGCACGTGTGAAGTGTCTTTTCACTGGCAGGGCTGACTTCTCAATCTGGGTTGGTAAACCCACCTTTATTATATTTCTGGGTCTCTTAATTAACCGCTAGGGCTGACTTCTTATTATGCCTATTACAATTGTCTTTTGACAAATCTGCAAAAGGGGATTTGGTCCTATTACAATATCCGACATGATCAATCCACAATGGGGATTGATCCTATGAATAAAATATCAATAATAATAATAATACTCTTTGCAGTTACATTATTTCAACAAATGAAGGATGTGTGGGCCCATAACTTGTTAGAATGTGCTCATTTTACCATAGAAAATATCACTATTTTCACCCAGCCAAAGGCTAAAGCCTCCCTTCGAGAACCTTAAGCTTGATAGAGAATCATTCTGGAAGAAAAACCTAGGATATATAGAAAAACAAAGGGTAGCACACCTTTCTCCAAGGATAGAACACCAAACAAGAGTTGATCAGATAGTCCAAACCATAGCCAAAATATAGTCCAAGTTAAAACGAAATTTGCTAGCTGAAGCAGCTGCAATGACAACTCTCCTCCAAACTTACACACAAAACTTCCCAACTGCAGTGAACACAAGTTATCTTTGCATCTCTGAGAATGTTGGCCAGAATGAAGACTGACCTCCTATATTTAGACTAAATCTAGCAGACTGCCTGGGCCGACTTCTTATTATGGGTACTAATTCTTTACTATATATTATTTCCTTTAGTCGACTTCTTCTCTTGGAGAATAATAAACTAATACAATTCATTCCCTTGAGCCAACTTATCTTCTAGGGTTATTAACCAATCAATTAGGGTTTCTTCTTACTTCCCAGAATATTCTATTCTCGTCAGGTTTACAAGTGGAGGTAAATACCTCCCGAAGCTACCCTAATATCAACACTTTGACCTTAGGAATTTTGACTCGAGAAATTAGGACCTTAGGAACTATTATCTAAGGAACTATCAACTTAGGAACATTGAATTCAGGAAATGACCTAGGAACTATGACCTCATGAACTATGGCCTCAAAAACTTTGACCTTATAAACTATGAACCAACGATCTATGAATTGAGGATGTTTGAACTTAGGAACTATGACCTCGGGAACTTTGGCATCAAGATATTTGATGTCAAAAACTATGAACTTAGGAAATTTGACGTCGAGAACTATGACCTCAGGA
>JASDQU010100506.1:501607-598834 GCA_032191745.1 Picea mariana | reverse complement strand
CCTGGGCCGACTTCTTATTATGGGTACTAATTCTTTACTATATATTATTTCCTTTAGTCGACTTCTTCTCTTGGAGAATAATAAACTAATACAATTCATTCCCTTGAGCCAACTTATCTTCTAGGGTTATTAACCAATCAATTAGGGTTTCTTCTTACTTCCCAGAATATTCTATTCTCGTCAGGTTTACAAGTGGAGGTAAATACCTCCCGAAGCTACCCTAATATCAACACTTTGACCTTAGGAATTTTGACTCGAGAAATTAGGACCTTAGGAACTATTATCTAAGGAACTATCAACTTAGGAACATTGAATTCAGGAAATGACCTAGGAACTATGACCTCATGAACTATGGCCTCAAAAACTTTGACCTTATAAACTATGAACCAACGATCTATGAATTGAGGATGTTTGAACTTAGGAACTATGACCTCGGGAACTTTGGCATCAAGATATTTGATGTCAAAAACTATGAACTTAGGAAATTTGACGTCGAGAACTATGACCTCAGGATATTTGACCTCAGGACCATTATTTTCATTCTTCCTTATTAGTTATGTGCGCAAAATTTTGTCCTTGTTCAATATTAACTACTTAGTGATTCATATCCATACTATCATTATATTCCAAATTACTGCATAAAATCATTGTTGTAACAATCATAATTATTGTACAAGGATTAAACATAACACAATTATGATCTTCTATGCATCAAGAAAAAAATCATAAGAAATCACATAAAAGACATGCAACACAAGATTTAATGTGTTTCACCCAATTATGGGCTACGTCCACAATGAATGTATTTTTATTAGGCATTTAGTAATTACTCGAGGATTGCGCACTACACTTACAAATATATGTCATGGTTATCTTTCTTTTCTCCTAGCCTATTCATTCTGTAGTGAAAACCTCTCTGTCTTTATGATCTCTTATATTCAGACATTGATTATTTCCCTTCCCAACCTCTCCTATCAACCTTCTTACTGACAGGAATCCTCAACAGTTTGGAACTGATCCAAATTTAGGAGAGGATCAATTTGATTAACAAACTAAATACAATAAAAATAGAGATAGGAATAATAACAAAAATATCTAGTGAGTAATATCTTCTATTAAATAATGAAATAGGCTGAAACTGTAAAACTGCAGAATTGAAACTTGCTCGAATGGTAGTAGATATTTTTGAGAAGATATGTGGATGATATGCACATTTTTCTGAGTAGAATAGATTACAATGAGGCTCCATAGGCCCTTTTCATACTACTCATGAGTGAAAAAACCCTAGACATCCAAAAACCTAACCCTAGAAGATGAAATGCCAAAATTCATATGGGCCCTCTAGGTAAGTTGGTGTAATTTGGTAACTCAACTTTCTAGAGTTGTAAATTTTCCATATGACCTTTGTTTTAGGCACATGATAGCCCATTGGAAAGGTATTTAAGAGATATACACATTATTCCATCAGAATTTGACTATGTCTATAGTCTGATTGTGGCGAGTAAAAAAAACAATGTTTAGGGCCCCCAAAAAAGCCATGGAAGTACAGCAGAATGTCCTGACATGAAAACATACAAAATAAACTAGTTGGATTAGCTGAGAGGTCACCTATATCTACCTAGAGAATGTGTGAGGCTTCAGACAACCCCAGAAGTGTAGAACTCACAATTATAAATCAATACACAAAGACATTCTTAATAAAAAATGAACACGAGGAACGAGTTGGAATAGGTGGGTGGACACCAATATCCACCTAGATCAATCCTCCCCCCTTAGGAAGCAATTTTCTCCATTGCATCGAGTTCCCCTACTAGGTGAGGAAACTTTTGATGGATTTGGCCTTTGGTGAGCCACTTGCCTTGGTGTAGGATCTGCCCTTCCTTGACAACCCGATAAAGTTGGATTCATTGCTGGTGAGTTTCCTTGACCTGTGTGTCCACTATTTGATCGATGGATGCTTATTACATGTAGTCAAGGTTGAGCTCTATTTGTGTCAATTTTTTGAAAATATTAGAGGTGTCCAATAATGGTGGAAAATATGGCTGAAGGAGTTCCACATTAAATACTAGATGCAAACCAAGGAAGGGTGGAGTGTTGATCTCAAAAGAATTTCTACCGAGAGCCTTGGTGATAGTTTAAGGCCCATAATGAAGTGGACAAATCTTCCGATGGGGCCTGGTGAGACATTTTTTCTACAAATGTAACCAAACTTTGTTTTCAACCTGAAATTGGTGTGGTACCCTTTGTTTATCATGGCATTGCTTGTACTTAGCATTGGATTTCTTCAAAATCTCTTGGACCTGTTGGCGGATGTGCTAAATCGGCTCAATGAATACGGTGGATTTGTGGATCGCAGATGGATTAGGGGAAGAGGTTGTCTATACAGTGGAAAGAGGAAGTGTAACATCAATGGGTCCCAAGGGCTGGAATCCTAGATCGACCTGAAATGGGCTATGGCCGGTGGAACTATGGAGAGACCTATTTTCATTGTGTTGGACATATGGGAGGCTCTCATCCCATGTACGAGGATGCTTAGAATTGTACATGTGTGGGATGCGAACAATCATCCGATTGACAAAATTGGTTTGGCCATTGGTTTGGGCATGGCAAGAAGTGGATTTTGTGAGCTTGGTGTCCAATAGAGACCAGAGACTCAACCAAAAGGTGCTGAGGAACTTGCTATCTAGGTCAGATATGATGGTTTGTGGTATCCCAAAGTGAAACCAAACTCGTTTGAAGAAGATCTTGACAGTATCTGCTACTGTGACATTCTTTTTATAGGCAGTGAGGATGGCCATCTCCGAAAACTAATCAACGACTACAAACACAGAGTCATTTCCGTGCCTAGTGGACGACAAACCAGACATGCAATCCATGGAGATGGATTTCCATGGCTTCTCGGTAATAGGAAGAGGGGTGTATAACCTTTGCTTCTTGATGGCTAGTTTGTAAATGGTGCAGGCAGTGCAATATTTGATATACTTGTTGACGTCCTATCGATTTTTTGGCCAATAATTTTTTTTTTGAAGAATGATCACAGTTTTCTCTATGCCAAAATGTCATGCCACCCGACTGTAGTGGGATTCCAAAATCATCTTTTCCCTTGTGGGAACATTGAGATGGCCTAGGTGGCATAAGAGTCCATATTGAATGTGAAAATTAGTGACAGTGGCACCTATACCCAAGAGCTGATATGTGGTGGTGATGTCCAGATCTTGCTGGTAAAGTTGGGGCCACTCTAATGTTTCATTTCCACAAGAATGGAGCACAATGGTGAGTGCAGCCATAGGAGGCTGACAGAGGCAGTCAACGAAACGATTGGAGATACATTTGTTATACTTTTTGTTGATATGGAACTGTTGTAGGTAGGTGGAACACTTATGATGGCGGTCATTCTCCAATTTCCCATGTGTTTATATGAATTGCAGAGGCATGTGATCAATGCGTGTGATCGTCTCTTTCTCTAGAATGTATTTTTTCCATTGACGAGAGTCCTGTACAATGGAATGCATTTCATTTTCATAGGTGGGGTGTTTACGGAAAGTATCGAATAGTGTCTCACTATGGTATTCCACCGGATTCCCATGCTGAGTGAGAACTACATCCACAACATAGTCAGATGCATCAATATCAATCTCGAATGGTTGTTCCAGATCAATCAAGGAGAGTACTGGAGATGAGAACAAATGATGTTTTAGATCTTCGAATGCTTGTTTCTACTCCTTCCCCCACACAAACTTGTCCCTACCACCTCCCTTGGTCACCTAACTTAGGGCCCATGGAATATGGGAGAATCCCAACACGAACCGTCGATAAAAATTGGCTAGTCCCAAGAAGCTCCGAAGCTCGGTTAGTGTGGTCGGGGCTGACCAGTCTCGGATGACTTGGATCTTAGTTCGATCAACATGTACCCCATTCTCATAAATAATGTATCGCAATTATTTGACCCTGTTCATGCCAAAAGAGAATTTTTCCAAGTTGGCATAAAGCTTGTTCTACCATAGAGTGCTCAAAACCTGTTCAATATGTTGCATGTGCTCCTCCCATGTTCTGTTGAGGATGAGGATGTCATCCAAATATAATACCAAAAAGGAGTTGGTGAAGGGTCTCAATACATCATCCATCAACCTCATGAAAGTGGTTGGTGCATTTGTTAAGCCAAAGGGCATGACTATCCATTCGTAGATACATTATTTAGACTTGAAGGTTGTCTTCTAGACATATTTTGGTTTGATGGGAACCTAGTGGTAGCCAGAATTTAGGTCAATTTTGTTGAAGAACTTTTCCCCTTGAGTTGGTCAAGAATCTCATCAATTCTGAGAATGGGGTAGCGATTCCTGACTGTGATTTTGTTTAAGGCTCTGTAATCAATGCAGAGTCGCCAAGTGCCACCCTTCTTCTGAACCAGTACAATCGATATTCCACAAGGGGAGGATTTGGGTCTGATGTGCTCCTTTTGAATAATCTCTTGGATATGATTCTTGATTTTTCATTCTCCATCAGTGAGCGCTGATAGACTGGTCCATTAGGTAGAGTTTCATTGGGGGTAAAATCAATTGGATGCTTGACTTGGTAGTGTGTCGGTACCCATGTAGGTGAGACAAAGATGTCTTTATATTCCTCCACTATCCCATCCACTTTACTTTGCTGCAAAGAGAGGCATTATGTAGAGGACATAGATGTGGCAACAACCTTCTGCTTATTGTGAGCATGGATCACAAAGAAGATGAACTTCTTGATCTTTAAAGTGACCTTACTGTATTTCTTAGAAGAGATTAAAGAAATAACAGTAGGCAATTCCACCTCCGGGATCCTATACAATTGTCTACCCAAAGTAATAATAACATAGTGGGGTCTAGAAATCACTTCCAGCTGGCACCTCCTTAGCCCCGTTCATAGCTTCCGGGCTGTTCTGAGACCTTATCTAAATATAACCCCCTCACACATTAGGCGAAGTGAAAACAAAGTTGTAGATAGATTGGCCAATGTAGGGGTTGAGTTGATGCAACAGATCATTATCCAGGATCCTAGGAAGTCCCAAAGCTTACCCCTATGGCTCCAATGTGAGGAGCTTTCCCAGCTGGATGGCCCTAATCTAGATAGGGTACTACCTTTTTCTACTTATAATTTCTTCGAAGTCAGAGATGATCCAAAGCTCAAGAGAGGGGGAAACCGTTGATACCTTATAATTGCTTAGAACCTTTGATACCCAATTTGGTGCATAGGGTATGGAAAATATTGGTGAATTCTGGTACTGTCTGATCTGTTTCTTGACGTAGGGTGGTCCATCTGGTGTATTGGTCCTCGTAGCTTCCAATAGGGTAGTATTGTTCTTTAATGGTGTCCCGAAAGGAATCCCATTTAGGGGCCACCACAAAACTTGCAGATTCCTCCATGACCCTTTGCTCAGAGTAAGTATCCCACCAATCTTTAACATGGAGAATGACCTTGAGGAGTGTGAAAGTTATCTTTTCCCTATCGAAAAAATTGCGGACCGAAAAATATCATTCAACCAGATTCAATCATTTATCTACAACATTCGCATCTATCAGTTTTTCAAATAATGGAATATAAAAATTTAGCTATACCTTGAAGGGGGTTGCATGGCCGCTAGATGAATATGCTTCTCCCATGAGAAACCATTGAATGATTTGTGCAAAGTTGTCCATCATTTCATTCCTTTGTCACGTGAGAGCTTCCTCAAGCAACATTTTAATAAGATATCCTACTCCATGATCTTTATTTTTGTCTCCCATGGGTTTTTGTCGGGCTCGGTTCGACCGATCTGGTAATGACTCGATTGGTTTGAGTCCCAAATTATTGTACCCAGACCTTGTCGGGGACATGCACGAACAAAAATAAATGAAGAGAAGAACACTCTCATACCACTGATCCGGATTTAGGAGTGGAATGAAATGATTAACAAACTAAATACAATAAACACATAGATAGGAAGAATAACAAAAATATCTAATGAACAATATCTTCTAATAAATAATGAAATAGGTTGAAATTGTAAAACTGCAAAATTGAAACTTGCTCGAATAGTGGTAGATATCTATGAGAAGAGATGTGGCTGCTATGCACATACGTCTGAGCATAATGGATTACAACAAGGCTCCATAGGTCCTTTTCATATTACTCATGAATTCCACAACCCTAGACATCCAAAAACCTGACCCTAGAAGGTGATATGACAAAAGTCATGTGGGCCCTATGGGTAAGTTGGTGTAATTTGGTACCTCAACTTCCTAGGGTTGGAACGTTTGCATACGACCTCCATTTTAGGAGCGTGATAGATCATTGGAAAGATCTTTCAAAGATCTACACATTTCGTCATCAAAATCTGATTCCGTCTACAGTCTAACTATGGCGAGTAAAAAAAAACAATGTTTAGGGCCCCAAAACAGCCCTAGAAGTACAATAATATGTGTTGACATGAAAACATACAAAATAAGCTAGTTGGATTAGGGGAGATCCCACATGTATTCACGCGGAGAATGTGTGAGGCTTCAAACAACTCTAGAAGTGTAGAACTCACAATTATAAAGAAGTACAAAAAGATGTGCTGAATAAAAAATGGACATGAGGTGCTAGTTGGATTAGGTGGGTGGCCACCAATATCCACCCGGATCAAGAACATACTCCATAATACTCTATGAGAATAACCACTCAGAGTAACCCTTATTCTCCCAACCCATTACATATTTATACATACAATATAGGGATTAAAACCTTAATTGGATCCCCCAAAACCCTCATTACAATGCATGACATCTCCAGTTCACTAGTTGTTTGACTTCTTTCTTATTATTTTCTGTCTGCATGTTGATTTTCCTTCCATATTTAGGTTGTCAAGTTGTCATCCTTCTTTTTCGCTCTCTTTATTCTTCTTTATTCTTCTCTTTTCTTTCTTCCCTATTTTATTCCGCTCCCTCGGCATTTTCATTTTGGATGCACCTCATCTACACGCTCCCTAGTGTTTCTTCTTTTCCTTTGCACACCTCTTCTGTGCACTTCTTCTATACTTACGATTTTTTTCAAAATTGTATCCCAAAACTTCCTTCCAACAATGACCTCAAGAACTATGACCTTATGAACTTTTCCCTGAGAAAATGTTACCTCAAGAACTATGACTTGATGAACTATGATCTTATGAGCTATGACCTCGGAACTATGACCTCAAATTTCCTAAGGTCAAAGTTCCTCAGGACATAGTTGTTTAGGTCAAAGTTCGTGAGGTCAAATTTCCTAAGATCAAATTTTTTGAAGTCAAATTTTTTGAGGTCAAATGAGGAGTTTTTATTTCCCCAACTTCACAATATTTTTGTACAAACTTCAACATTTTCTTTAAATCATATTTGATTAGGTTCCGGTAAATATGAATAGTTAATCTATTGAGAAACTATGACCTATGCCTTTGTGAGGAGCCAGACCCCAAATTGTATTTAAAATTTCCAATTCCTTAATTGATTTCATCAACTTTTTTTTAATCTTTCCAAATAATCTGTATTTGATGGTTACTATAAATGTGAATAATCTACATCATTAACATGAAATTGACTTGTAATATGCTCAAGTATATTAGAACCATAGCCAATCAAATCGAACCTAGAATCTTTTCTACTTTATTAGAATCAGTCTCTTGAATGCACATATACTTATAATTTAACCTTATATTACTTAGTTTTTTGTAATTGTTCCTTAACCAAGTTTACTTGTGTATGAAGTTTTGGTCCACATATTTTGATCTCAAAGCAAAGACCATTCCAAAAACACTAATCTAAGTAAGGTTACAATGTTCTATCTCTTTTGTATTTTGGAATGATTTTTATTAAAAAACCAAAATAAAAAAGAATAGTATTTCTTAAATTAACCATATTAGGTATTAAATATGGAGTAATGTGAGTGAGATATAGTCTATGTTGTCCACACAAACACAGTTAGGATTTAAGGGCCGCACAAGGATTCACCCAACCTTCATATCGGTCTTAGATTTAAAGGCCATGACACGCGGATACCCATACCCTCTATATATAGTTGTGGGACTTGGAAGCCAACTCCAAGTCTTTTTCATTAAATTGTAAACTATATCCATACATCGACCGGATGTGAAACACACGCAATCTCCCATTCCTACGCACTCAAACGAATCAAAATGCGAATTCCTCTGAAAAAATTCGCACAGCGGTGGAGGCATCCTTGCGATCTCCTTCCAACAGGAAGAGTTTGAGTCATTGTGAAACTCCCACAAAATGAGCTCAATAATCTTCTTCATAGTGTACAAAGATGAGACTCTCGTTTGGCCTACGCCAATCTGCGACCTACAGGTGAGGAGCATAGCCCACATGGTATAGCCATTAGCTAATTCTTGAAACGGTATAAAAATAGATGTACCCTCTTCTCGGATGCTGAAACCCAAAACACCCATCTCGACAACGCGATTGAATGTTATACAGTAGAAGAACCTCGTGATAGACCGAAATTGTACAAATTCTCGGGTAGGTTTCCAACAATCCCCCATGAATTTTCAGAGGAGTCTTAGATTTCAACTATCATTATATCTCTCCAACGGGAAAGTCCCACAGCCACCAAAGCATAGCAATTCAAGTGGCAGCAATGCCAATATCTCCTCTTGTATCCTGGAGAAATTCATACCACCCTACTGAGGCTGAGTAGTCCTCTTCTTCACGGCTCTCCAATCCAACCGCCCAGGACGAGCCAATTGGTAGAGTTACAGAGCTTCGACTTTTTTTCTATGTTCCACGATGTCAAAAAAAATGGGAAGAAATCAACCTACATCGTTTTAATTTGAATTTGAAATAATGTATCCCATCTCATTAATGATGCAGACTACGCTACCAACTCAAACATGACGTGTTGTAGTTGAATGGAAACATAACGTGTTGTAGTTGAATGGAAAATCGGAGGAATTATGACACACTGGAAAGGATACATAAACGTCATGGAAACAAAAATGGCGAGGGAGGGGAATTGTAAGAGTAAGTTAACTAGGGAGAAACAAACCTATTTTTCAGAAANTACAACCAATTAGACCAATTTAGAATATGGATATGGATTGCATTTAATATTCAGTTTCTTGTGTGAATGTATAAATACATGTAAGCTCGTAGAGGCAAAAACAACTGTGAGAGACTTGCAAATATGATGTAATCTCCATAATCCAAATAATAAGACAACTGATGTCTATGCTTGGTGGACTTAGCCCAATGTTTGGGTTAACCACGTGAAATCTCTGTGTCTATAATCTATGTGTGATTATTACTTATCATTGTGAATTGTGTTTTCCCCATTAACAATTCTAACAAGTGGTATCAACAATTCTAACAAGTGGTATTAGAACTAAGTTTGAAAAAAAAGCAATAGAAAACACGTGAATCTCCAAATTTCCATAGGTCGCTCCTCTGGAAAGTCGCAACAGCCGCTAGTAAACACTTCACGCACAGATACATTTTCGAAATTTCCTCAGCCTGTAAGCACCGGGAGGTGCGACGGCTCCACGGGGATTTCCGCAGCCTGGATGCGTCGGGAGGTGCGGAAAGTTTGAATGTTTTTGCAGGCCAGCCACAAGGGAGGTGCGGCGGCCCTTTTGAAGCACGCATGCGTAAGGTGCGACTGCTTTTGTCAAAAAAAAATTGAGAACGACGTATATATTTTATTTTGGAGTTGAAAAAAATTAAAGCATGGTCCGTTGAAATTTTTTGAAAGGAAAGGTTGACATTATTATTTAAACTTGAAGGGTCATGAGGTGAATATTTAAAACATTCAAAAAAGGTGGAGTCGTCAAAGAAAAGTGAATATTTGATTAAAATATTATTTTTATAAAAAAGTGAATTCTATTTCCTTTTAATAAAAGGTGAAGAAAAATGAAAGGTTAGTAAAAAGGATTTGTTTGTTATTAAATCTTTTATTAAATTTTGTAAAGTTTAAACTATTATTTCTCTACATAATTTTTTAAAGGGCTTTGGATATTATAAGTAATGGTGTTTGTTCTTCATGTTTCTTTTAATAGAAAAGACGTAGAGTGCTAAGTTCGAAATTGAGAAATTTAATGGTAAGAACAGTTTTGAGATCTGGAAGATTAAGATGCATGATCTGCTCGTGCAAGAAGGAGTGGTGAATGTGCTTCTGGGAAAAACAAAGCAACCCATGACCATAACAGATGATGACTGGAATGAGATGGATGTGAGAGCACTGAGTGCCATACGCTTGTGTTTGGTCGATGATATTTTGTTCAATATTGTCTTGGAGAAGACAACAACCGGTTTATGGAAAAAGTTGGAAACTCTATATATGAAGAAATCCTTGACGAGAAAAATCTACTTGAAGAGACAACTATACATTTTGTGGATGAAAGAAGGTACAAAAGTTGTTGACCATTTAAATATTGTCAATACCCTTATAGTTCAATTGACTAGTATGGAAGTTAAATTCGAAGATGAGGATAAGGCTATTACACTATTGTGTTTGTTTCCTGAGTCTTTGGATAATCTAGTCACCTCTATTAGCTTTAGCTCAACAAAATTTTTAGATTATGACTCTGTTGTGGGGGCTTTGTTGGTTGATGAGATGAGGAGAAAATCTAGTAAATAAACCTCAACTTCAGAGGCGATGCTGATTAGAGGTCGAACCACAAAGAAGAATGAGAGAAGCTCTTTCTGATCTAAGTCAAGACACAAAAAGGGTAAAGAAAAATGTCAGTACTATGGCAAAACAAGATATCTCAAGAAAGATTTTGTTGGAAGAGAAAGGAATCTAAGGAAAACTCTACATAGGCAGAAAATTTGGCTATAATAGATTCAGGTATGATTGATCAAGTTTTATTCATTTCTAGTAATTTACAATATCAATAAGAATGGCAGTTAGATTCAGGTGCCTCCCACCACATGTGGTCACAAAAAAATTGTTTTTTTTCTTACCAATCTGTTGATGAGGGTGTAGTGTTTATGGGAAAAGTTATTCACTCTAAAATTGTTGGGGTTGGCAGTATTAGAATTAGGATGTTCGATGGTATTGTTAGGGAATTAATGGATGTTAGATATGTACTTGAGCTTAAATAAAATTCGATTTCAATATAAGTGTTGGATTCTTGTGGATATAAGTATACATGTCAAGGTGGAGCGGGAATTTAGTAGTGATGAAGGAAACAAAGGTGGATAACCTTTATAAGCTGGAAGACAGTAATGAAGTAGCATCTGAAGTGATAGATGTATTTCCTTGTTTATGGAAGAAGCATCAAGGTCGTAATAGCAAGAAAGAATTGCAGGTACTGGTAAGAGGTAAATCAGTTTGAGGCTTAAAATCTTTGTCCCTGAACTCCTGCCTGTTTTATATCGCTGCAAGTTATGATGATGGTATAAAGGGATGTTGTGTGTGGGATCCTACTTCTCACAATTGCATCATTGACAGAGATATCGTATGTATGGAACAACCAAAAGGGTTGATTCAATATCACAATAGTAAATTTGTTTTCATGCTAGGTAATTCATTGTATGGCCTATTGGTACCCAGGAAAATATACAAGATGTTTGAATCCTTCATAATGAGTCAGAATTTTTCAAAGGGTAGGAATGACTATAAGTAAGAAAGTGACTCAGATGGACATGACAATTTAGATGAGGGATCAAGGAGATGAAAACCAAATTATGGGCATGGAAGTACACATAGATGGTAATAGTAAGTTGTCGTTGGAGTTCAGTATGAATATTGTAAAACTAGTTTTTATCCCTCTTTCTTTCCATTATAAGTTTTATTCAAGAATAGGACATGTACATAAAGAAGAAAAGGTTATGTCTCATGTAAGTTCAGTTGGAGGTCTGTTGTATGTGATGAAATGGTTAAGAACAGATGTTTCACATGCTAATGATGTTGTCATATACGTGACAGATTATGGTGTTGTAGTGAAATGATTTCTTCAAAGTTTGAGAAGCACACATGTCACCTATAATGGTCACACTAAGATGGTCTCTGATAACTGTAATGTATATTTTATAGGTATTTTGGACAGGAGGAGAGCTATCACTAAATATGTCTCACAACACAGTTGTGGAAGACATGTTGGAGGTGGAGTGACCCCTCAAGAAATCCATACTCATGCAAGTCACACATGAAAGATCATGAAACCAACTTTATTAGAGAAGTTGTTGTGGTTCTTGGATTCTCTTGGCCTACAACAAAGGTGATGAACAAAAGGAAGGAGCAAGGTATCAAGTTAATTGTTGTCAAGGTGGAGATTGTTGGGATTTGGTGACAACAAATTCTCAAGAATAGATTTAGATCCTATTATTCTGCATTGGGTACAACCAAATAGACCAAGTTACAATATTGATAGGGATTGCATTTAATATTCAGTTTCTTGTGTGAATGTATAAATACATGTAAGCCACTAGAAGCAAAAATGACTGTGAGAAACTGAGTGTATGAGAGACTTGCAAATATGATGTAATCTCCATAATCTGAATAATAAGACAACCGATGCCTATGCTTGGTGGACATAGCCCAACGTTTGGGTGAACCACGTGATGTGTAATTGTTAATTATCATTGTGAATTGTGTTTTCCACATTGACAATTATAACAAGTCTGAGTTTTGCATGCATTAAAGTTCCATTCATTTCAAAACCATTCCTCGAGGGTTTTGTCTCATTTTAAACCAACCCAGATGCTCAGAAAATCGATCAAGGCTCTGGATTGGCCGGAAATTTAAAATGGGACTCCGGAGGGACGATTGCTCTCGAGTTATCCCACTCCAATAGGTGTACATTGGAACAAGGCACATGCGTCAAGGATGTCGAAGGTTTGAACGTCAAGAAAAAAAGTCTAACAGTTAAACTACACCTTTTTTTTAAATGTGTGATGTTTTTAAAATTCCTTAAAATTCCAACCCTAGACAATGCTTTCTAAACATAAATAAAATAAACACTTTAGTTTTTTTTGTTTCATATGCTTAGGAAGGAAAAATAAATTTGTACCATTGATAATGAAATGATGCATGGATATGTCATTTAAAAATAAAAATAAAAAATATGATCAAATTCGAAATCAACCCCCACCCCCCCGCAAAAAAAAAAAAAGAAATAGGAAATCCCACTAGAAACGGATACATGGATATTTCATTTAGAAAAAATTATGATAAATTTGAAATTAACAGCCCCAAAAAAGAGGAAATCCCACTACAGATGGCACCTCTAAAGCAAGAACAAAGTTAACCATTGAGTTTTTGTCTCATATACCAATAGTCTTATTAAAGACAAATGAGTGAAAAAGAATTTTGTAAGTCGGTTAAAGATAGATGGGTGAAAAATCATTTTGTAATCGGTTAAAGAGATATGAAAAATCTTGTCCATTACTCATGGATATTCATAGAAGGCACAAAATAAAATATGTTTTCATGATTCAATTCCAAATTAAAAAAAAAAAAAAAACATGAAATTCTGCAAAGACGATGCCCTAAAGTGTGAATAAAGAGAACCATGGTAACAACTGGTTAAAGACAGAGGAAAAGAAAATGTGTCTCATCTGTAAAAAATGAATGGTTCAAAATATAGAGGATGCCAAAGAGGGAAACTATCTATCCATTGAAGGGAGATAGGAGAAGTGATATATATATCTCAATTCTTACCTTGTTTAAACATTTTCATCCTCCTCCTCCTCTAGTTGGTCTATTCCTTCTCCTCTATCTGGTCTAGTCTGGTCTACCTGTGTGGTTTCTATTAAAATATAGAATATTGTCTGCTCATTTTACCATTGACGATACCCTCGTCACCCAACCATAGGCTGAAGCCACTCTCCGAGCACCTTAACCTTGACTCAGAATTACTCCAAAAGCAAACCCTAGGCTAGATAGCCAAACAAAGTGTATCGCATCTTCCTCCAAGGATAGCGCACCAACAATAGCTGATCAGATAGTCCAAAACCTAGCCAAGAGATAGTCAAAGCCAACACTGAAACTGGTAGCTGTAGCAGTGGCACCTACAGCTCTCCTCCACATGTGTGCGCCAAAATGGGAACTACAGTGCGCACGAGTTGTTGTCTACAATTCTAAGATGTGTCAAATGAGAACTGATGCCCTGTATTTATAGTGGTTGTGCCAGATTTGTTGGGGCCAACTTCTCCTTCTGGATATGTGTCTGTTCAATATATTTTTATTATTTATGGCCAACTTCTTCTCTTGGAGGCTAATAACCTAATATAAATTATCTTCTTGAGCTGACAAGACTTCTAGGGTTATTAGTCAACTCATTAGGGTTTTCTCTCGCTTTCTGGAGTCTTCTATTCTCATCAGGTTCACACGTGGAGGTAAATACCTCCCACAACTACCATAATATTAACACTCCCTCCTAGCTAGGGAGGTATTAGGTAATGGTCTTGAGTACAAAAACATACCATTTACTCGGTAGCATCAATATAGTTGTGCAGACTATCTCATGACTAGATCATGAGCATCACCATCACCATTAGTTGCATCATCTCTCAAAACCATACTTCATCTAAGTAATTAGACATGATGTTGGATAAGTCACTCACACCATAGAGTGATACAAGAGCCACTCTTATAATCTAGAGGAGTAAATTCTCTAAACCAATTTCCATCTGGAAAATCTCTGTTCATCATTTGTCTGGATGGTTATTATTTCCAGTAAACTGTTGATAGTCTTCAAGGTAGTTAGAACAAAGATAGAACACAATTGTGTCTATCCATAGTAGTACATAACTACAATTCAGTGGTTCACTACCACAACAAATAACACACAAGTACTTGATCAACAACGTATAGTCACATACAGTGGAACATATCCACCACAGTAGTCTTCATCTACTGTCATACAGTCTTCATAAAAAACATGTGAAAGCAACATGTATAGAAACAATGTTATGATATATACTAAATTATTTGGGCCAATATTTCACTCATGTCTGTGAGCTCTGAAAGAATATATGCCTCACGAATAGTGGAACATATCCACCAGAGTAGTCTATATCTAATGTCTTCTTAACAAACATCTAATAGAAACCTTCACAGAAACAATGTTATGATATAAGTTGAATTATCTGGGCCAATATTTCACTCGCATCTATGAGATATGAAAGAGTATCTCCCCTCAGAGTAGAAAAATGAGATATCTGGACTATTCTTCTCAAACAAGGAAGAATAATTGTCCTGTCTTCTGAACATGGACCATTCCCCACCCTGGGCCACTCTTCCCACACTAATAAAAGTGCACCTTGGAGAGAATGTATAACCCTAAGGAATGTTGAGTCTGGACCATTCCCCACCCTGGGCCATTCCTCCTACACTAATCAAAGTGCACCCTGGAGAGAATGTATAAACCCTAAGGAATGTTTGTCCCTGATTACTGAGCCTGGACCATTCCCCACCCTGGGCCATTCCTCCTACACTAATCAAAGTGCACCCTGGAGAGAATGTGTAAACCCTAAGGAATGATTGTCCAGACCATTTTCTTTGTTAACCACAAGAGGAAAGGACTGTCCTGCATCAACCTCCAAAACAGACCATTTCTCATGTTAACTACAATGAGAAATTGTTGTCCGGTGAGGTGGGCAAGTCTTCTTGAGTAACCCTCAACAAGAGATATTTCCCACTCCCCATGTTAACCATATTTGTTTCAGTTAAAATACAATGAATTATTATATTGTTCCAGTCTGAAGGATAGTGATGGATAGAAAGGTTATGTATGCCTGCATTTTGTTTTGACATGTCTGCATTCATTTAATGATAGGGATGTGAGTTTATTCAACGAATGTTTAGTTTATACAACGAATCTTAGTCAATAGTTATACAGTGAATTGTTATTTGGGTTTTGTTTATTTTATTATATTGGATTGAGTTTAAGGGACTACAGTTCGATTCCTAGATAGCGAATTATACCTATCAATGACAGGGATTAAATTTTGGACTACGTTTTTAATATATTGACTGCAAATATCATATCTTTCAACTCGATGATTTCCCTTTATTTAACTCAGTGATTATCCTTTTACTCTATGAAAATTCCTTTAATTAGACTGCAATGGTAATTTTGAATCAACGATTAATCAATGGATAGACAACAATATACCATTGAATAGCATTGAAATGATATTTATTTATAGACAACAAAATAGCATTGAAATATTATTGACTAGCATTGAAAAAAAAAAATTATAGACAACAAAATAACATTCAATAACATTCAAATGGAATTTATTTATAGACAACAAAATAGCATTACAATAACATTGAATAGCATTGAAATGGAATTCATTAATAGACAACAAAATAACATTGAAATAGTGTTGAACTAGCATTGAAATAATATTTATTTATAGACAACAAAATAACATTGAATAGCATTGAAATTGCATTTATTTATAGACAACAAAATAACATTGAATAACATTGAAATGACATTTATTTACAGAGATCAAAATAACATCAAAATAACATTGAATATCATTCAAATGACATTTATTTATAGACAACGAAATAACATTGAAATAGCGTTGAATTAGCATTGAAATAACATTTATTTATAGACAACAAAAAGCATTGAAATAACATTGAATTAGAATCAAAATAGCATTTACTTATAAACAACAAAATAGTGATGAAATGACATTGAATTAGCATTGAAATAAAATGTATATATAGACAACGGAATAACATCGAAATAGCAACGAATAGCATTGAAATAACATTAATTATAGACAACGATCTCATTAAGCAATAAGAATATTTAGATGACAATGTCATTAACATATATCATTACTGTTAATATCATTATTATCTCTTATTTTTTATAGACAACGAATGTCATTGAACCAAAATATTATTTTGGGACAACGATAACATTTATAATAGTTCACATTTATGGTCACATTTTTAGTCACATTTATGATATTAGTAACTTTTATAATATCTCACTCCTTTTAACAGATAATGTTTTATGGTTTGATGGAAAATTCATTTAATAGATTGCACAATTTAATTGGGTGATTTCACCTTGCACCTTGTCGACTGGTTGCTTGGGTGCGTGGGTATGGTATTCATGTTTTTGTCAGCTAATTTGATCTCTCAGCGTGTTGGATTTTCTTGGGTTTGGTCTAGATAGGTTGGGTTGCGCTTGATTATTGTCATGCCTATCACCTTGGGACGACATGATTCTTGATGAGGGGATCATTGTGCACCCTAACGAATAATTTTGAATGATAACTTGGTCAGAGTCTTGTGCTTTCGGATGAGGGAATTTGTTTGTTATGGTTGATGATGGTACTTGGTTGTAGCACCTTAATGTGTTTTGTTTTGTGCACTGTAGAGGTATCTAGTTACTAGTCGTCGAAGTTGTTGTGTTGGGTTGATGATGTTGACCTTTAGCTGGTAAGCATTGTCTTGCATGTGTAAGGTAGGTAGTCATTTTTGTCCATCAATTGATTATGACATGTTTTGTCTAGTTGCATGATGTGCTAGTATGTTGTGTCCTTGTTGTTTGTTTCCTGAATGCGTAATTTGTGGTCGTTGTCTCGTTGTGTTGATTAATTGTTGTCGTCATTTTCCTTCCTACTTAAAACACGAAAACAAATTGCACGTTGCATGTGGTCATAACAGATGGAGTTGTTACACATACAAACATACACACACACAGAGATATACATACATACATACATACATACATACATATATATATATATATATATCATTTTTCCTATCTTTAAAAGTAGGGTAAAAGTAATCACTCTAATTATAATACCATTATGATTAGCTCCATCTAAAGAAATCTATAAAGAAGTATTTTGGAAAAGAAGACCAGCATATGGATTGAAAGCCATGGAAAAAGAGCTAAAGGCTGAGCCAACTTTAAAGGATATAATTCAATTATGGACCATCTTTTTATTCCTAATGATGCAGGCGCGCCCCAACCTCGAGCACGTCCTCTCACAGGATCTTATTCTTCTCGGCCCGAACAACTCTAAGGTTCTTCCATTTCCCTATCGGGAAATATGCTCCCACAGTTCTCTCGCGCGACCCCCTTTCCTTGATTTGTCGGGGAATCGGAACTCATGACTTCATGAGTTCAAAGGTTAAACGCTGGACTCTCGAATCCCCGAGACCCGGTGGTTAGTCAACTCAATGACTTTTCCCCAAGGAATTTCACTACTCGCGGTACCAAACTTTTTTGGTTCTCCAACCTTCAATAACCGAGGCACCGAAACTCGTGATCTCGCTCCCTCACGACTTCTCTTCTCGCGAGGTCGAATAACTTCTATGTCGACTCCCGAGGTCCGAGGTGTCGAGACTCGCGAACTCATTCCCTCGTGCCTTCGCAATTTTCCATAGCCAAGTTCTCGGGCCTTTTCTCACAAGATCCTGAGACACGGTCCCACGCACAGATCCAACGGTCCTCCCGCGACCTGGATCCAACGACTGTCCTTCTCTCGCTACTCACGTCCTCGTGAATTTGAGCACCCAACCCTTGGGTTCTCAACCTACGAACTCCCGAGTTCGTGAGGTTTCCCGATCTCTCCCACCTGTCCTCCTCAAATGGACGGCTACAATCCTCTCGCTCCTTTGTCGCTTCGCGACCTCGCGTCTCACGACTTTTAATGCCAAGCACTTGGGCGTTCACCCTACGAGCTCTGATTTCACGAGATCTCTTGATCTCCGACACCTGTCCCTTCAGATGGACGGCTCACAATCTCTTGCCACTTCGCTGCCTCGCGACCTCGCGTCTCGCAACTTTTAACACCAATTTCTTAACCCCTCCACTTACGATCTCCCGATATGCGAGGTGACACCTGTTCTCCAACGATCAGAATCTCGCTTCTCGCAACTTCGCGATCCTCGCGCCCAAATCCTTGAGTCCCTTCTCACGAGGTCCCAATACACGATCTCGTGAACAATCCAATGGCTCTGACTGACTTGGATCAACGATGTTGCCCCTCCTGAGCTTTGAATCCTCTCCACACCTGCGCTGTAAACCTCTGGGAGATCCGGTGGCTCTTGGAACTTCATGAAATATCCTCCAAAGATTTCGCTCGTCCGTTCTCCCCTTGAGGATTCTGCGAAATAAAGAAGTGCCTCTCCCTGAGACTCATTTGCTCACTCGCCAACCTGTGACGCTTCCTCCATCTTCCAACGGCAGCTTCCCTGTGCTTGTTATTCGATGAACTGAAAGGCCTATACCTCCTAATCGTTTTCTTGACTTCTCAAGTCCTTTAGAGAACTTCTTGCACGCACTCCTTGCGGAAAATCTTCAATCATGTCTAAGTGTTGAAGTCACTCGACTCTGCACACTCCTGCTACAGTAGTCTCCCAAATCTTCTACTCAGTGTCACGATTGAGACTCTCCTTAGCCTACGCACTCCTTGCACGGCTTTAGCAACTCACTTTCACTTTTGATTTCTTTGAGAACAAGAGTTACTCTCTGAGCCTTCTGTCAACGCACTCCTTGCGGATGACTTCAGCTGCACTCCTTGTAGGAATCCTTTCTCAAAAGAGAATCAATTGTAATTCATCTCACTTCCTCTCAGACTTCAAATCTCAACACATGAATTCATACACACAACATGATAATAAATGCATAACAGGAAGAAACATTCATAAGCAGAGCACTCAACACACATACATAGAGAATAACACAACAACCATGAATCTGAATAAACTTCTTCTATTAATTCAAGATCCATACATGGGTGTCTTCTACAACTATCTGCTATTCTCTTATGCTCTTGATTCTTCCCACTCTCCCTGACTTGACAACAATACAACAACACAATGAGGGTGTCTATGTTCCATTTTCCCTCTTTCTTCTAGAACTATCTAATCTAGTATTTAATTCTATCCACCTGCCACTACTACTATAAATGCCTCTGTCTATCTCAGACGAGAGCATATGGCTCGAGGTTTGGTTACATTTTTTTTTCCAAGGCACAAAATTAAATGATCTCATTTATGTTCAGCGCATCAACTTGAAGGGAAAATTTAAAATTCAAAAACTTGCGCTGGACGTCTTCCAATTGTCTTTTGTTTCCACGTTGGTTTTGTTTGTCATGAGGGATGCTCTTGCATCATACTCCCTCGCTTGAAAATTTGCATGGGCTCCTGTCCATGAGCTCCTGCATGGTATGTCTATGATTTTGAATCTCTGCTTCAGTCTCCCAGCTGACATCTTCAACTAGATGACCCTTCCACTTAACCAAATATTCAAAATATTCTTTTCTTCTGGTTTTCTTACCCACTCTTTTATTCAGTATCTTCTCCATATATGGCTTCTCTGCAATTGGCATCTTCTTCTTCCACTGGACCTTTGGTTGATCATCACATTCTGCTCCTACTTCATCATCTTTATATGGATATAAATACAAAACATTAAATATCGGAGAAATTCTGATCCCATCTGGTAACCCAATTTCATAAGCATTATGTCCCATTTTCTTTAAGACCTTGCATGGTCCAATTTTCTTCATCTTCAGCTTGTTGTATGTTCTTTTCAGGAACCTTTCTTTCCTCAAATCCGCCAGAACCAGATCACCAACGTCAAACTGAAGTTGTCTCCGATGTTGATCTGCTTTGCGCTTGTACTCCTGGCTTGATTTCAACAATCGCTCCTTCACCTGGCTGTGAAGTTATTTCATTGCTTCAGTGAATTCTCCCGCACTAGAACTGCTAGTATTAGTCTATTTCGAATCCCTCAATTCAGAAACTCCTCTTGGTTGCCTCCCATAGACAATATGGAATGGACTTTTTCCTGTACTCCGATTTACTGATTCATTGTAAGCAAACTCTGCCTGTGGCAATATATTGTCCCAACTGTTATGGTGCTCCGTCACCAAGCTTCTCAGCAAGTCTCCTAGGATTTTGTTCACTGCTTCTGTTTGTCCATCCGTCTGAGGATGATAAGCAGAACTAAAAATCAAATTAGTTCCCAGCTTCTTCCATAATGTTCTCCAGAAATGCCCTATGAACTTAGTGTCTCTGTCTGAAACTATGCTCTTCGGAAATCCATGAAGTCGAACAATCTCTTTGAAAAACAAATTTGCGACGTGGGTTGCATTGCTGGTCTTCTAGCATGGAATGAAGTGTGCCGTCTTAGAAAACCTATCAACTACCACAAATATGGAATCAACACCTCTTTGGGTTCTCGGCAATCCCAACACGAAATCCATGCTAATATCATCCCACGACTTCTCAGGTATGGGCAATGGTTGATAAAAACCCGCATTCTGTTTCCTTCCTTTTGAATGATGGCAAATCCTGCATCTGTCAAAAAACTTCTTGACTTCCGACCGCATCCCTGGCCAAAATTATGACTCGCTCATCTTGGCAAATGTCTTATCATGGCCAAAATGTCGTGCCAATCCTCCACTGTGTTTTTCCTTCAACAAGTTCTCCCTCATGGAGAAATTCGGAATACACAGTTGATTGCCTTTGATTAGAAATCCATCCTGGATCACATACTCTATCCACTAGCTTCTATCTCTGAGAACTGGATTCTCAGCTGCTTCGTAGGCTTCCTTAAAGTCTGAATCATCTGCATACATGTCCTTAAGATCATCAAAGCCTAATGTCCTGACTTTGAACTCCTGCAACAACAAACACTTCCTTCTCAAAGCATCAACAACTTTGTTAGCAGTACCAAAAATATGTTTTATCACAAAAGTGAAATTTTGCATGTATTCAACCCATTTAACATGCCTCTGATTCAACTTTTCTTGTTGAGTCACAAACTGTAGTGCATGGTTATCACTATATAAAAAAAATTCCTTTGGAATCAAATAGTGCCTCCATTTATTTAATGTCTGTATGATGGCATATAATTCTTTATCATATGTGGAGTACTTTTCTTTTGCCTCATTCAACTTCTCGCTGAAATATGCAATGGGTCTGTCTTCCTGGCTCAAGACCGCTCCTATGGCAAACCCGCTTGCATCACATTTCACCTAAAATGTCTTCTGAAAATACGGCAACACCAACACTGGTTGCTCTGTAATCTTTAGTTTCAACAAGTTGAAACTCTTCTCAGCCTCTTTAGTCTAGTGAAAAGATTTATGTCTTTTCTTCACTATGTCCATCATTGTTGTGCTAATTCCACTAAAATTCCTGATGAATTTTCAGTAGAAACTAGCAAAACCATGAAAACTTCTCACCTCAAAAATATTTCTCGGTGATGGCCAATTCTTGATCACCTCCACCTTATCTGGATCCATCCTCAATTCATTTGCAGATATAACAAACCCCAAATAAATGAGTTATGTCTTCATAAATGAGGACTTCTTCATGTTTATCAACAACTTCTCCTGCTGTAGCTTCTTCATGACAATAGTCAAATGCTTCAAATGTCCAGCCTTTGTCTTGCTGAAAACCAATATGTCATCCAAATACACGATGAAAAAATTCCCGATGAACTCCTTCAGGACTTCATTCATCAACCTCATAAAGGTACTCGGTGCATTCATCAAGCCAAATGGCATGACGAGCCATTCATACAAACCTTCGTTTGTATTGAATGTTGTTTTCCATTCATCACCTTCTCTCATACGAATCTGATGATATCCACTCTTCAAATCTATCTTTGAAAAAAAAATTCTCCACTTAAGCAATCCATCAAATCATCCATTCTTGGAAATGGGAATCTATATCTGATAGTTATCTTGTTTATCACCCTTGAATCAGTGCACATCCTCCAGCCTCCGTCTTTCTTCGGACTGAGTACTGTTGGAAAAAAACATAGACTCAAGCTTTCTCTGATCAATCCGCTGTCAAACAACTCTTGGACCTGTCTTTTAACCTCTTCATTCTCCTGCGGCGTCAATCTGTACGCGACTTTGTTTGGAAGACTAGCTTCTGGTATGAGGTTTATCTGATGACTCACACTCCTCATCGGTGGTAACGAACGAGGTATTTAACCCACTACAATATCAACAAACTCTTCCAGTAGTTCTTTAACTTCTTCTGGTAAATCATCCACCCTTGTACTAGTCAGAACAATTCTCGGTTTTCTGACCAAAAAGAATTGTGGATCCTCCTTCTTCTTAACTTCTGTAAGAAGTTCCTTCCCACTCATTAGAATTACTCCGTTGCTCACTTCCGGTTTCACTTCTTTATCCTCAATTGGACACAACATATGGGTTCTCCCATTCCTCTCCAGGGTATATGTATTTTTCCTCCCATCATGAATCACATTTCTATCATATTGCCATGGTCTACCCAATAATAAATGATAGACATCCATAGGAATAACATCACATAAAATCCTATCATTATATCCTCATATCTTAATGTCAACTAAGCACTGTTTAGTGAAATTTACCTGATGTCCCTTCTGTATCCATGAAACTTTGTATGGACTTGGATGATCAGTTGTCTCTAGCTCCATCTTTTCTACCATCTCGGTTGAAACTAGATTATCTGTGCTTCCACTATCCACGATGACCTTGCACACTCTATCCTTGGTCTTGCAAGCAGTCCTAAAAAGATTGTTCCTCTGCGCTAAGTTCTCCATCTCTTTCTCTGGCGTCAAAAGGAATTTCTGCATCACCAGTGATCTTCCTCCTTCAACGTACTCTGCCTCAACATCTCGCCTCTATGCCTCGACAATGTGAGTCTCTCTAGCTTCTCTCTTTTTCTCTAGACACTCGAATGAATTGTGCCCATCTTTCCCACATGTGAAGAATTTGATTACTCCACCTCTTCCTCTTCCTCTACCTCTGGTACAAGAAAATCTATCATTATCAGCATATCCTCCTCTTTTTTCAGTTTGTTGTCCTCGTTTCTCAACATATGGCCTTCTCTACCAGGTTCCACCTCTTTCTGTCTGAGTCTGAGGTTTCTTCCAGTCATCCTTGGGCTTCTGGTATTTATCTTGGGCAATCGATTTTCCTTTGGGATAACTTCTGCCTCGGCCCCTTTGACTTTTTTTACGGCTCAGCTTCTCCTTAGCTTTCAAAACCAATTGGTAATCATCCTCCATCGTTCGGATGGTCACCAAATTTAGTTCATCCTGAATTTCATACCTCAGGTCGTTCATGTACCTGGCCACCTTTTCGTTATTTATTTCACGATGAGCTACTCTGATATTTAACCTGTAAAATTCCTCAGTATACTCTTTCATTGTCATCAACTTTTGTCTCGGGTTTTGCATCCTTCTGAGCAGAGAAATTTGACAGTCCCTGGGAATGAATATTGCCTTCATCTTTGCAATCATCCTGTCCCATCTCTTAATTTTCTGCTTGCCTTGGCAATGCCTGTCAGCTTGTAGTTCATCCCAACACAAGGTTGCATGTCCCTTTAATCTTGTGACATCATGTATGACCTTCTTGTCATCTTTGATATCTTCATAATCGAAGTACGTGTCAAGAGCTCTAATCTAGTCTAGTTTCTCTTCTGCATCCAGACTCCCTTCATAAGCTGGAATGTCCATATTTGTTTTCGAACTCATCCGAGCGATAGCCTTAATTAACCGCTCATTGGCTGCATCTTCTGCTAGGATTTCTTCTTCTTCATGTCCAACACTATCTTCATCATCAGATTCACTAATATCTCCTACAACAACACTACGCCTCTATGATGTCTCCATGTCCTCCATTCTGGCACGAAGATTACACACTTCTCTCTCCATGTCCGGATTCCGTACTGGCCTACCTCTTTCTCTGGACAATTCCCTTTCCTCCTCTAGATCGGGTGATCCTCTACCTCTTCTCCTTGGCGGCATGGTGGATTCTTATCGTCCTCTCATACAGAAAGCAAAGAAAAATTTCTAAGCTCTGATACCACTTGACGTGTGTATCAAAATGATTTTCTTCTCTGTCTCTTCCTGCCTGAAATATACATACAAGAAATCCTCTCTGATACCACTTGAAGTAGGCATGCCCCAACCTCGGGAACGTCCGCTCATAGGATCTTCTTCTACTCGGCCCGAAGAACTCTAAGGTTCTTCTATTTCCCTATCGAGAAATCTGCTCCCACAGTTCTCTCGCACGATCCCCTTTCCTTGATTTGTCGGGGAATCGAAACTCGTGACTTCGCGAGTTCAAAGGTTAAACGCTGGACTCTCGGATACCCTAGACCCGATGGCCAGTCAACTCACTGAATTTTCCCCGAGGAATTTCGCTACTCGTGGTACCAAACTTTTTTGGTTCTCCAACCTCCGATAACCGAGGCCCCGAAACTCGTGATCTCGCTCTCTCACGACTTCGCTTCTTGTGAGGTCGAATAAATTCTATGTCGACTACCGAGGTCCAAGCTGCCAAGACTCATGACCTCGTTCCCTTGTCCCTTCACTATTTTCCGTAGCCAAGTTCTCGGGCCTTTTCTCACGAGATCCCGAGACACGATCCCACACGCAGATCCAACGGTCCTCCCGCGACCTGGATCCAATGGTTTTCCTTCTCTCTTTACTCGCGTCCTCGTGACTTTGAGCACCCAACCCTTGGGCTCTCAACCTATGCACTCTCGAGTTCACGAGGTTTCTCGATATATGCCACATGTCCTCCTCAAATGGATGGCTACAATCCTCTCTCTCCTTCGCCGCTTCACGACCTCGCGTCTCGTGACTTTTAACACCAACCACTTGGGCGTTCACCCTACGAGCTCCGAGTTTAAGAGATATCTTAATCTCTGACACCTGTCCCTTCAGATGGACGACTCACAATCTATCGCCACTTCTCTGCCTCGCGACCTCATGTCTCGTGACTTTTAACACCAATTTCTTAACCCCTCCACTTACGAGCTCCTGATATGCGAGGTGCCACCTGTCCTCCAATGGTCAGAATCTCGCTTCTTGCAACCTCGCGATCCTCGCACCCAAATCCTTGAGTCCTTTCTCACGAGGTCCTGATACACGATCTCATGAATAGTCCAATAGATTTGACTGACTTGGATCAACGGTGCTGCCCCTCCTGATCTTTGAATCCTCTCCACGCCTGTGTTGTAACTACCTTTTACCTCTAGGAGATCTGATGGCTCTCGAAACTTCATGAAATCTCCTCCAAATATTTCACCGATCCGTTCTCCACTTGAGGATTCTGTGAAATAAAGAAGTGCCTCTCCCCGAGACTCGTTTGCTCACTCGCCAACCTGCGACACTTCCTCCATCTTCCAATGACAGCTTCCCTGCGCTTTTTCTTCAGCAAACTCGAAGGCCTATACCTCCTGAGCTTGTTCTCGAATTCTCAAGTCCTTCAGAGAACTTCTTGCACGTACTCCTTGTGGAAAATCTTCAATCACGTCTAAGTGTTGAAGTCACTCGACTCTGTGCACTCCTGCAGCAGTAGTCTCCCAAAGCTTTTGCTCAGTGTCACAACTAAGACTCTCCTTAGCCTGTGCACTCCTTGCACGGCTTTAGCAACTCACTTTCACTTCTGATTGCTTTGATAACAAGAGTTACTCTCTGAGCCTTCTGTGAACGCACTCCTTGTGGACGACTTCAACTGCACTCCTTGCAGGCATCCTTGCTCAAAAGAGAATCAATTGTAATTCAGCTCACTTCCTATGAGACTTCAAATATCAACACATGAAGTCATACACACAACATGATAATAAATGCATAACAGGAAGAAACATTCATAAGCAGAGCATTCAACACACATACACAGAGAATAACACAACAACCATGAATCTGAATCAACTTCTTCTATTAATTCAAGATCTATACATGGGTGTCTTCTACAATTATCTGCTATTCTCCTATGCTCTCGATTCTTCCCACTCTCCCTGACTTGACAAAACTACAACAACACAATGAGGTGTCTATGTTCGGTTTCCCCCCTTTCTTCTAGAACTATCTAATCTAGTATTTAATTATATCTACCTGCCACTACTACTATAAATGCCTCTGTCTATCTGAGACGAGAGCGTATGGCTCGAGGTTTGGTTACATTTTTTTTTCCAAGGCGCCAAATTAAATGATCTCATTTATGTTCAGTAATCAACTAGTTATGCCACCTATATTTACTCTTTTTACTGCATGCAGCTAGAACATATACATACAACATTCTTGCAGAAGCTTTAAAGTTAAACAACAATTTTATTTCTGTAACATACAAATTTTATATGGAAATAACAGTAACTACAGATATTCAGCATTTATAGGAAATTACCCATAAGCACACAAGAAATCATAATCACATATATGCTAAAATCGTAACATAGGCATGTAAATAACAAAATGGCATATCATTTTATCATACAATTGGTACTTATCTTAGAAATATTGTCACCAAATGCTTACAGACCATCCACAAACCTCCCATCCATAGACTACATTGTTCATCACTCTCAACAGTGAGTCACCCTCGAGTTGGGACTGAAATCCACCCAAGGTAAAGGGCTCCTATCCAGGCTAAGGCTCAAGGACAAAAGGAAAAACTCTGTCTCAAGTACTCACTCAACTAACAACCTACAACCTCTCATTCCCCACATGTATGTCCCACCCAAGGAAGTGTGCCCCCTCTCTGCTCAACAGTCCCTCAGTTTCCCCACTTCCTTTCCAGGGCTTCAATAATAGGCCTCACTAGAATTCTCAGAGAATTGTAGCTACAATTTAGAACCTTCGGAATCGATACCCAGCATTTCTATCGCTCAGAGAACTGCTCACGGGCATGACCACCCACTTCTTCAATCCCTCTCGAATATAACCAGGTACACCAACCAAAACGAGGTATGGGAATAGGTTTTGAAATGGTGAAATGGTTGTCTCAAGTATAATAGAATGTGTTAGTGAAAATGGTCATGGAATCATTGACTGGATAACTGAGTGTGTACAGGAATCACTATGAACTCTTCGTGAAAGTGATGGTGAGAATGATGGTTAGGCTCTGCTGCTAGTAAAAATTCCTCTCCATGTGGAAAATATTCCCCAAATGAGCTAATTCCCCCATGATATGAATTCATGTCCCCAAATTGACACTTGTCATATCGAAAGTTACTCTGGTCCACTTGTATCCAACTTTAGGACTTAGGATAAAATAATTATCCATACTTTACATTTTAGGAATATAAATATAATAATCCCTTGACTTTTGGCCCTCCCTTTCCCTAATTGTTGAATTTGAGTCCCCCATCTCTTTTATCATGGTCATTCTATGCGCAACGATGTATTTATATTAATCATGAGTCATGTACAAAGTAGGCGCATTGGCCCTTAACATATAGGCATTTCGGCCTAATACCAAAACAGAAGAATCCCATCTTATAGTAACCGGATCACCAGCCTATAATACATATCATATACACGAGGCTCATTTTCCTCCATACTGCGTGCACCTTAGTTACTGCATGTGATATCCTACGATGTGCATACTGCATCATTTTACTGTGCAGTTCATGTGCGCACTATGCCACATGATGTGCATTACCAAATGAGGTCAAAACCACTCACCATCTTAAGTATATTTATATTACATTTGAAATTGGATTCGGTCAAGGGATATTACAAGTTTCCTATAACTTTGGGAAGGAAAACAATCTTTATTGATTTTATGGTAGTTCAGGACCCCTTGGATTTTGATTTACTCCTTGGGAGAGATTATGTCTATTCTATGAAAGCTATTGTGTCCACTTTTTTCCGTCTAATGTATTTTCCACATGATATAAGAATGGTGACTATTGATCAACTTTTATTTGTTGGCCCTGACTTGAACATCAATGCAATGACCTCCCCAAACGGGTCTTATATCTTTTCGTTATCACCTCTGCCACAGGTCAATTATGTGGCATTGTCTCCCATGACTTCAAATTCTGATGACTTAGATCCAGTATTTAACATGGTTATCTCTTCGGTAGGACTATTGAAGCCTGATCTCCTTTCCCTTGGGGAGACCTTCGACATGTGCTCCTTCTAGAGAATTCTTCTTCCATCCAATGAAGATATCTTGGAATCCATGACCGATTTGTGTCCCTTGACATGGTATATTTCCAGAGTGTCATCCTCTTGGAATCGATAATCAAGCAGATGTCACAAGCATAGTTTCTCTTGTTTGTGGAAAGCTCGTTAAAAAATGAAATAGAGGCCACAATCATAGTTTCTTCTCTCTCTAGAAAGCTCATTCAAAAATCAAACATTGGCCATGAGCATAGTTTTTCTTTTCTATAGAAAGCTCGTTAAAAAATGAAATAGAAATCTGCGGATTGAACCCAGAACCTTGAGCATAGTTCTTTTCCCGTGTAAAGATCTTTAAAAAATGAAACATTCACCTCTCTTGTCAGGTCGAGTCTTTCACCAGATCTCATAGATGTCGAGTCAATTATTTCGTTAGATATCATATTTGAACCTTGATGTAGGGCCATCTCAAGGGAGCCAACACAGGGATAAAGGGCAGTTGGAGAAGTGCCCAACGCAAATTTTGAAATAATCTTGAAGTTAATGTGCCAATATTAAATGAGATAATTAATAAGGAGCACACTTGTAATATTGTAAATGGACCTTGAGCGATCTGCTCTCGTCCTTAGTAGGTAGAAGGAATTTATGGTAGTTAATGCAAGTAGATAGAATTTAATTCTAGATTAGACAGTTTTAGAGTGAAAGAGGGAAACGGGATATAGACACCCTCTTTGTGTATTGTAACATAGAATAGAATAGATAGGAGAGGAGAATAGAGGAAGAACATTACCAAGAGAAGAGAATACAGAGATGGAACAGAGAAACTTTGTTTGAAAAACACCCATGTACAGAGATTTGAATTAATAGAAGAAGTCTCAATTCAGATTCATGGCATTGTATTTGTTTCATGTATGTGTATGCTAAATGGTATGTTCATGGTTTTACTCTTTCTGTCATGCACTTTCTTTTATGCTATGTATGAATGATTTCTTGTTGAATGTTTGAAATCTGAGAGAGAGAGAGTAAGGGAAATGAGTTTCAATTGTTTCTCTATCTGAGAAAGAGTTCTTGCAAGGAGTGCAGTTGAATTGTCTACAAGGAGTGCGTTGACAAAGGGTTCATATGTTTGTCTTTGAAAGATTAGATAAGATAGTTTTTGTGCTCATTCCCAGAGAAGTGTTTTCAGGCACAAGAGCCGTGCAAGGAGTGCGCAGTCCAAGTAAAGTCTAAGAGTTGTGAACCTGAGAAGTCATTGGAGGGCTACTGCTGCAGGGGTGCACAGAGTCGAGGCATTTTAAATTCCTTGGAGTAATTAAAGAATTTGTTGCAAGGAGTGCATGCAGTAGTCTTCTTCAAGACTCAGAGTTGGAGAAATATCACAAAGGATAAAGCCTTCAAAGTTGTCGAAGGAAGCACTGGAAGTTTGTGCATTGAAATAGTGAGAAGGCATTCCGAGTTTGTGTCACAGGCAGTTGAGTATCATGGGAAAACCACTTGGTAAAAAGTGCAGAAGTCATTGTGAAGGAAAGAAACGGATGGTCGAAATTCTATGTCAAGAATCTACGAAGTCCCGTGAGCTGTTAGATCTCACGGAGGAGCAGGGGAGTTACAATGAATATTCCCAAAGGTTTCAAGCTCAGGAGTGGAAGAAACATAGATTTAAGCCAACAAGAGCCATTGGATTTACCCATGGATTTATATTTCGCGGTTTCGTAGATTGATGTGCCGAAATTTGTGCAACAGGACTCGTGAAATCATGAAACGCGAAGTCTCAAGGGACGAAAGGATTTGTGGGCCACAGAATTAGTGGGGTGAATAGGTGGCACATTCTCGATAAGGGAGTCAGTTCCATTGACCATTTCAAGGTTTCGTGGGGTGAAATCCGGAAACCTTTGCATCAAGAATCGTGAAATCGCGAAGTCTGAAGTCCTGACGGAATGAAAGGTCGTTAAATGGTCAACCTTGTGATCACATCGGAGTTTTGGTAAATCAGGTTTCGGGAGTCGAGGGGATGAGTTTCTTGACGTCGCAACTCCTGAAATCGCGATAAGGAGAAACCCGAATTAGCAAGGGAAAAGGTCAAGTGTTGATTGTTTCGGGTTTCGGAGATTGAGAGACAAGGTGCTTGACCACTGGATTTGTAAAAGTGAAAAGTCCGATCTCCCAAAGTATAAGGGGGGGGGATTTCTCGAAGTTAATTGTGGGTGTAGATTTCCCGAAAGGGAAATAGAGGAGCCATTTTTGAGAGCTCTTCAGGCCAGTGAAAGAGGAAAGATCCTATGTAAGTGACCTTCTGACCTGCAGGTTGAGGAGGGGTAGCGTGCATCAATTTGGTATCAGAGCACAGAAAGGTTCTTTGTTTTATGTAGCAAGGAAAAGGAGAATTCACCATGCTACTAAGAAGAAGGGATAGGAAAACACCCGATCCACTAGAGGAGAGGGAAATTATGAGAAGAAGAGGTAGGAAGATGGATGATCCAGCCATGGAAAAAGAAATGTTTGATTTATGCACCAGACTTAAAGACATCGAGACAATACAGAGACGCACAGTCAGTGTTGGGGATCTTAGTGATTCTGAAAGTGAAATTGAGGCTGAACATGAAGAAGAAGAAGTTGCATTTGAAGATGCAACAAACGAACGCTTGATTAGGGCTATTGGAAGAATGGGAGAAAGAGAGAAAATGGACATTCCATTTTATGAGAGAAATCTGGATGCAGAAGAGATTCTAGACTGGATTAGAGCTCTGGACACATATTTTGACTATGAAGATGTCGAAGAGGAAAAGAATGTCAAACATGTTGTCACAATATTGAAGGGACATGCAACATTGTGGTGGGATGAACTACAAGATGAGAAATACTGCAAAGGCAAGTAGAAGATCAAGAGATGGGACAAAATTATCGCCAAGATGAAGGAGAAATTCATCCCCAGAGATTACCAGATAACTTTGTTTCAATGAATGCAAAAATTGAGACAAAAACAAATGACAATGAAAGAATACACTGAAGAATTCTACAGGCTAAACATCAGGGCAGGGCATCGGGAGAGCGATGATGAAAAGGTTGATAGATACATGAATGGTCTGAGATACAACATTCAGGATGAGATGAGCATGGTAACCATCCGAATGGTGGAAGATTCTTATCAGATGGCTCTAAACGCTGAAGAGAAGCTGAGCCGAAAGTAGGGTCAAAAAGGCCAAGGCCAAAGTCAGCACAAAGGTAAATCAGTTGCCCAGGATAAAAATCAGAAACCCAAGGAGAACTGGAATAAATCTCAGACTCAAACTGAGAGAGATGGAAACTCACAGTGAGGGTAAAATGCTTAACAAAGAGGGCAGCATACCAAACAGAGAGGAGATTATGCTGATAATAATATTTTTCCTCATACCAGAGGTAGAGGAAGAGGAAGAGGTGGAGTAATAACATGCTTCACATGTGGAAAGAATGGGCACAAGTCCTATGAGTTTCCAGACAAAAAGAGAGAAGGAGGAGAGACTCACATCACCGAATCTCAAAGGCGGGATGTTGAGGCAGAAGATGTTGAAGACGGAAGATCGTTGATGATGCAAAAATCTATTTTGATACCAGAGAAGGAGGTGGAGAGTTGAGTCCAAATAACGAGACTTTTCCGGACTGCTTGCAAGACCAAGGACAGGGTATGAAAGGTTATTGTGGACAGTGGTGGCACAAATAATCTCGTTTCTACAGAGATGGTAGAAAAGTTGGAGCTGGAGACGATTGATCATCCAAGCCCATATAGATTTTTGTGTCTACAAAAAGGACATCAGGCAACTGTCACTAAACAGTGTTTAGTTGAATTTAAGATAGGAGGATATAATGATAAGATACTCTGTGATGTTATTCACATGGATGTTTCTCATATATTGTTGGGTAGACCGTGGAAATATGACAAGAATGTGATTCATGATGGAAGAATGAACACATACACCCTAGAGAAGAATGGGAGAACTCACATGTTGCTTCCAATCAAGGATAAGGAGGTGAAACCTGAAGTAATTAACACTGTGCTTCTCATGAGTGGGAAGGAACTTCTTACAGAGGTTAAGAAGAAGGAGGAACCACAATTCATTGTGGTCAGGAAACTGAAGGTTGTTTTGACCAGCATAGGGGTAGATGATTTACCAGAAGAGGTTCAGGAACTACTGGAAGATTTCACTGACATAGTAGTGGACTAACTACCTCGTTCGTTGCCACCGATCAAAAGTGTGATTCATCATATTGATCTCATACCAGGAGATATTTTTCAAAACAAATCCATGTACAGATTGAGACCGCAAGAGAATGAATAAGTCAAAAGACAAGTCCAAGATTTGTCGGAAAAATGATTGGTCAGAGAAAGATTGAGTTTGTGTGTTGTTCCGAAAGTACTCAGTCCGAAGAAATATGGAGGCTAGAGGATGTGCACTGACACGAGGGAGATCAACAAGATAACCATCAGGTACAAATTTCCATTGCCAAGGATGGATGATCTGATGGATTGCTTGAGTGGAGAAAAATTATTTTCAAAGATTGATTTGAAAAGCGGTTATCATCAAATACGCATGAGAGAAGGTGACGAGTGGAAGACAACCTTCAAAAACAACGAAGGGTTGTATGAATGGCTTGTTATTCCATTTGGGTTAACAAATGCACCAAGTACTTTCATGAGGTTGATGAACAAATTCCTAAGGGAGTTCATCGGAAATTTTTTCATTGTGTATCTGGATGACATACTGATTTTTAGTAAAACAGTGGCAGAGCATTTGAAACACTTAACTATAGTGATGAAGAGGTTACAACAGGAGAATTTGTTGATAAACATGAAGAAATCCTCATTCATCAAGATAGAGCTCATTTATTTGAGATTTTTTATTTCTGCAGATAAATTGAGAATGGATCCAGATAAGGTGGAGGTGATCAAGAATTGGCCATCACTGAATAATATATTTGAGGTGAGAAGTTTTCACAGATTGGCTAGTTTCTACCGAAAGTTCATTAGAAATTTCAATGTAATTAGTGCACCAATGATGGATACAGTGAAGAAAAGAAACAAGCCTTTTCACTGGACAGAAGAGGCTGAGAAGAGTTTTAATCTGTTGAAGAGGAAGATCACAGAACAACCAATTTTGGTGTTTCCTGATTTCCAAAAGACATTTCAGGTGAAATGCGATGCAAGTGGATTTTCCATAGGGGCAATCTTGAGTCAAGAAGACAAGACGATAGCATATTTCAATGAGAAGCTGACTGAAGCCAAGGGGAAATACTCCACATATGATAAGGAGTTCTATGATATTATACAGGCATTGAAGAAATGGAGACATTACTTGATCCCGAAAGAGTTTGTCTTATACAGTGACAATCATGCACTGCAATTTGTGACTCAATAGGAAAACTTGTATCAGAGACATGTTAAATGGGTTGAATATATGAAGAAATTTACTTTTGTGATTAGACATATTTATGGTACTACTAACAAAGTTGTTGATGCTTCGAGCATGAAGTGTTTTCTATTGCAGGAGTTCACAGTCAAAACATTGGGTTTTGATGATCTCAGGGACATGTACAGGGATGATCTAGATTTTAAAGGGGCATACGAAGTAAATGAGAATACAATTCTTAGAGATCGGAGCCAATGGGAAGAATACATGATCCATAAAAGATTACTATTTAAAGGTAATCAACTTTGTATTCCAAAATTCTCCATGAGGGAGAATTTGTTGAAGGAGAAACACAGTGGAGAATTGACAGGACACTTTGGTCACGACAAGACGTTCGCAAAATTGAATGAGTCATATTTTTGGCTGGGAATTATAGCAGACGTCAAGAGATTCGTGGACAGATGCAGAATTTTCCATCATTTGAAGGGCAAGAGACAGAATGCAGGGTTTTATCAACTGTTACCCATATCTGAGAAGCCGTGGGATGCAGTTAGCATGGATTTCATATTGGGGTTGTCAAGAACACAAAGATATTTTGACTCAATCTTTGTGTTGGTGGATAGATTTTCCAAGATGGAAAAATTCATTCCATATCAGAAGACCAGTGAAAAAACTCACATTGCAAATCTGTTTTTCAAAGAAGTCATTCGACTTCACGGATTTCCAAGGATCATAGTTTCGGATCGAGAGACTAAGTTCATAGGACACTTCTGGAGGACCTTATGGAAGAAGATGGGAACTAACTTATTGTTTAGTTTAGCTTATCATCCTTAGATGGATGGACAAACAGAAGTGGTGAATAGAAGTCTAGGAGACTTGTTGAGAAGCCTGGTGACAAAACACCATAGCCAGTGGGACAACATATTACCACATGAAGAATTTTCTTATAACGACTCAGTTAATAGAAGCAGAGGGAAAAGTCCATTTCAGATTGTCTATGGCATGCAACCGAGAGGAATTTATGAGCTGAGAGATTCATAAGAGATTGCAACTAGGAGCGCTAGTGCAGAAGATTTCACAGAGGTGATGAAGGAACTTCATAGCCAGGTGAAGTAGCGATTACAGAGTTCGATCCAGGAATATAAGCGGAGAGCAGATCAACGCAGGAGACAACTTCAATTTGAGGTTGGTGGTTTGATTCTTGCACATTTGATAAAGGAAAGGATCCCGAGAGGAACACATAATAAACCGAAGATGAAGAAAATTTGACCATGTAAGGTCTTGAATAAATTTGGGGCAAATGCTTACGAGATTGAATTACCCGATGGGATTGGAATTTCTCCAATATTCAATATCTTAGATTTGTACCCATATAAATCCGAGGAAGCAGGTGCAGGAAATGAACATCCAGAGGTCCAATGGACAAAGTAGATGTCAGTTGCAAAGAAGCCGTAGATGGAGTGCATACTGGACAAAAGAGTGAGCCAGAAGACTAGGTGAAAGAAATACTTTGAGTATTTGGTCAAGTGTAACAACCATCCAATTGAATATTCTAGATGGGACAATGAAGCATAGATCCAGAGGCATGTACACACCATACGTGAGCTCATGGACAGGAGTCCGTGAAAATTTTCAAGCAAGGGAGTATGATGTAAGAGCATATCAAACAAGCCAGTGTGGGGATAAAGGACAGCTGGAGAAGCGCCCAACACAAATTTTGAAATAATCTTGAAGTTAATACGCCAATCTTAAATGAGATAATTAAGAAGGAGTACACTTGTAATATTGTAAACAGACCTTGAGCGATCCTCTCTCGTCCTTAGTAGGTAGAAGTCATTTATGGTAGTTAATGCAAGTAGATAGAATTTAATTCTAGATTAGACAGTTTTAGAGTGAAAGAGGGAAACAGGATATAGACATGCTCATTGTGTATTGTAACATAGAATAGAATAGATAGGAGAGGATAATAGAGGAATAACATTACCAAGAGAAGAGCATATCGAGATGGAACAAAGAAACTGTGTTTGAAAAACACCCATGTACAGAGATTTGAATTAATAGAAGAAGTCTCAATTCAGATTCATGGCATTGTATTTATTTCTTGTATGTGTATGCTAAATGGTATGTTCATGGTTTTACTCTTTCTATCATGCAATTGATTTTATGCTATTTATGAATGATTTCTTGTTGAATGTTTGAAATCTGAGAGAGAGAGAGTAAGGGAAATAAGTTTCAATTGTTTCTCTATCTGAGCAACAGTTCCTGCAAGGAGTGTAGTTGAATTGTCTGCAAGGAGTGCATTGACAAAGGGTTCAGAGGTTTGTCTCTGAAAGCTCAGATAAGATATCTTTTGTGCTCATTCCCACAGAAGTGTTGTTAGGCACAGGAGCTATGCAAGGAGTGTGAATACCAAGTAAATTCTCAGAGTTGCGAACCTAAGAAGTCGTTGGAGGGCTACTGCTGCAGGGGTGCACAGAGTCGAAGGATTTTAAATTCCTTGGAGTAATTAAAGAATTTGCCGCAAGGAGTGCATGCAGGATTCTTCTTCAAGACTTAGAGTTGGAGAAATATTAGGAAGGATAATGCCTTCAAAGTTGTCAAAGGAATCACATGAAGTTTGTGCATTGAAACAGTGAGAAGGCATTCCAAGTTTGTGTCGTAGGCAGTTGAGTATCGTGGGAAAACCACCTGGTAAAAAGTGCAGAAGTGTTTGTGAAGGAAAGAAATGGACAGTCAGAATTCTCTGTGCATAATTTGCAAAGTCCCGTGAGATTTTAGATCTCACGGAGGAGCAGGGGAGTTACAACGAATATTCCCAAAGGTTTCAAGCTCAGGAGCGACGGAACTATAGATTTAAGCCAACATGAGCTATTGGATTTACCCGTGGATTTCTATTTCAGGGTTTCGTAGATTCAAGTACCAAAATTTGTGCAACAAGACTTGCGAAATCATGAAACATGAAGTCCCGAGGGACGAAAGGATTTGTGGGCCACATAATCAGTGGGGTGGATAGGTGGCACATTCTTGACAAGGGAGTCAGTTCCATTGACCATTTCGAGGTTTCGTGGGGTGAAGCCCCGAAAGCTTTTCATCAGGAATCGTGAAATCACGAAGTTCGAAGTCCCGATGGAGTGAAAGGTCATTAAAAGTTCAACCTTGTGAGCACATCGAAGTTTCAGTAATTTGGGTTTCGGGAGTCGAGGGGACGAGTTGCTTGACATCGCAACTCCCGAAATCGCGATAAGGAGAAACCCAAACTAACAAGGGAAAAGGTCAAGTTTTGATTCTTTCGGGTTTTGGAGATTGAGAGACAAGGTGCTTGACCACTGGATTCACGAAAGTGTGAAGTTTGATCTCTCGAATTATAAGGGGGGGGAATTTCTCGAAGTTAATTGTGGGTGCAGATTTCCCGAAAGGGAAATAGAGGAGCCATTTCTGAGAGCTCTTCGGGCCAGTGAAAGAGGAAAGATTCTATGTACGTGACCTTCTGACCTACGAGTTAAGACAATAGCTTTCAAGTTGGGGGAAGAGTACCGAGCTTAGTCTTTTTTTTTTCTTGTGCTAGAAAAAACATGAGAATGTAACCAAGTAGACTTTTATCACTTTTTCAGACTCATAAAGGTTATATGAAAAAGGAACCCCTTGGAGTCTTCTTTAAACTCTTTTCATATTTTCTAAATGTGAAAAGATTGTCGAGAGATATTTCTTCCTTTCCCACTCATTAAAAGGTTTGAAAGGGCATCTTTCGAGTGATAATTTATCTCTTTTTTGGCCTTGCGAGACTAACATTATGAAAAGTACAACATTGGATTCATCTTAAAGTTGTTTTCAGACTCTCTAAATATGAAAAACCGCTGAGTTTACCTTCTCTGTACTCATTAAACAATCATACATTGAAGGGATAATACGGGACCGAACCCTTACTTCTTCTAGTTCATTAAACAAAGGAAGAGGGACTTACCAAAGGTGAGTTATATCGAGCATGTGTTACCCTCCTCGAGCTTGTTAAATTAAAAAGAGGTACTCGTCTATCTGGATGAGGGAAAAAATTGAAAGAAGCAAGCCAAACAGTTTTTGAGAACTTTACTAGTGACCTTACAGTCGCCCTTGAAGACAACATTTTATATTTTCACGCATTTCAATCTACTAAACCTCTGCACTGAACCAATCCTTTGATTTTCCTCACTCCTTTGGGTCACCCAATGTAAAGTCACAACATCCATTTTATTTTAAAGTTTTGGTCCATGTCAAGTTTCTACTATTATGCCTCAGTGTTCAACGGAAGTACATGCTTTAAGAGTCAGCCATCACAAATATCTTGTTTCAATACCCATTTCAGTCCATGTTCATTTTATCTACCAATTACATCTCTGTGACCATTTGTGTCGTTGATGGGGGATACATCAAGGCCCTCCCTCGACGAGTCTGTTCCTGTCGACTTTAGCACATTATCCAGGAGCTAGACTTAGAAACTAGTTAGTACCTTGGGACTTACATGCCTCAATGGAAGGCCTCCTCACATCCGACAGTGGGTTTACATCATTTACCTTTGATCGGATGATTCCATGGATGTTCGACTTCACCTCATCGACCATTCACATTCGTTGGAATGTACTAGAGTACCTTGGGAATCATTGACATCAATGGTGATTTCCCTCGCGCTTGTTAACGATTTACATCATTGACCAGTAATCAAGTGGTTTATGCCATGTTCGACATCACGACATCTATTCACATGGTTAGAATCGTATTGAACCAGGATCGGTAATAAGACCCTGGGTTGAGTGATCACTCTGATATATACTTTTCCCATGTTGCGACGGATTTTCTTTTGAATATTGACACATATACTATTACATAGATCCACTTTGTATTGGTTTGTGGCTATGTCTTTTCATCTCTTAGATCCACTGTGTCTTTTTCATGGCTATGATCAGTTTGTAAGGGAATATTGGGACACCAAGGAGGGTTTTTAGGAATGATTTTAGGTGGGTGAGGAAAATAAGAATAATTAAATAATTAATGAAATTAACTATTGGTGCAACTAGAGGGATGGGTGACATGTGTACGGGAGAGGTTTTTCTGATTAAATTAATGAAAAAATAAATTAAATGATCATTTGGGAAAAAATCACTTAAAAACTCTATAAAAATGATGGAGGAGGAGGAGTATAGGGGAGATCTTTATGGTTAACATTATGCTACTGAATTTTTGTCTTCACTGAACTTATCTTGTTGGAGTTGGGATACCTAGCTCAGGTAACGAGTGGTGGATCGATCTTGCGAGGCGAGTTGGGTTCTATTTTTTCTTTGGTATAGTGTGTGTGGCCTCTCTGTCGCTCGGGGGGCTTAGGGGGAAGAAGAGTACCCCTAGCGTTGGCTGAGCTACTCGGAGCACATGCGAGATAGATACTACAGAGCATTCGCGTTGGCTAAGGTACTTCGGTTTAGGTTGTTACTTGTTATGAATTTAAATTTCACATGTTATTTCTTTGTGTGGGTTATTGATTGTTATTAAGAGATTTTGTTTTTATTGATCCTCCGTTATCCGTTAGTCATCATTTCCTGCTTGAGCAATTGGCCATGAGTCGAATCGATGGTCATCCCTTCCATTCTTAAATACCTATATATTCAAATGCCCTTCTTTTCTATGCATGGATGATGAGTGAAGGATAAAGTTTGCCCAAATTTCTATTCCTCACTCTTCTTTGTTTTGATTGATTCATGGATGAATGATTTGTCTTTGCGCCTTCTTGTAAATGAGTATCCTTACATTTTGGATTGATTCATTGTCGAATGATTGGTCTTTGTTCCTTCCTTGTGACTGAGTATATCTACGTCGTGACTGATTAAAACTCTCATTTTATCTGCATTTTAATTGTTGAAACTTTGACAAACCTCATAGTATTGAATGCCCAATCTCCGCATTTCCTTATGATCGATTATATCTATGTTTTCTGGATGTTGATTTCTTCTGCGTTTTTATTTGTTGTGAGGTATGTGTTTTATTGGCAGTGAAACCCTTTTAGACTGTTGGGAGGTATGCGCTTTTAACTGTTGTGAGGTATGGGTTTTTAATGGCAGCGAATTGAATCTTTATGACAACAAATTTATACATATTTTGTGACTGTTCTTAGGCTGCGTTTGAGACTACGTAATAATTGCATTTTATGGATGTGAAATAGTGGCGGTGATGGTGTAAGGGTTATGTTTGCATTTGTTGCATTGAATGCTTCTTATTACAGTGATTTTCCTTTTAGTAAAACAAATGGAGTGACAATGACTTCTCTTATATTAAGACAGTGGTTCTTATGTTCAGTAGTTAGTGATTTATCATATATTAAGGTAACAATTTCACATGTTAGTAGACAACAAAATTCCCAAGTATCAAGACAACGATTTCATCTGTTAATAGATAGCAAACCCTCCTTTATTGAGACCTCGATTCCATATAATTATAAGACATCGAATTTATTTTGTTTTCTCCAGTTTAATTAGTGATTTTCTTATTTATTTGTTTCGGTTAAAATACAATGAATTATTATAGTGTTCCAGTCTGAAGGATAGTGATGGATAGAAAGGTTATGTATGCCTGCATTTTGTTTTGACATGTCTGCATTCATTTAATTATAGTGCTGCGAGTTTATTTAACGAATGTTTAGTTTATACAACGAATCTTAGTCAATAGTTATACAACGAATTGTTATTTGGGTTTTGTTTATTTTATTATATTGGATTCAGTTTAAGGGACGACGGTTCGATTCCTAGATAGCGAATTATACCTATCAATGACAAGGATTAAATTTTGTACTGCGTTTTTAATATATTGACTGCAAATATCATATCTTTCAACTCGATGATTTCCCTTTATTTAACTCAGCGATTATTCTTTTACTCTACGAAAATTCCTTTAATTACACAGCAATGATAATTTTGAATCAACGATTAATCAATGGATAGACAACAAAATACCATTGAATAGAATTGAAATGGAATTTATTTATAGACAACAAAATAGCATTGAAATATCATTTCTTTATAGACAACAAAATAACATTGAATACCATTCAAATGGCATTTATTTATAGACAAAAAAAAATAGCATTAAAATATCATTGAATAGCATTGAAATGACATTTATTTATAGACAACAAAATAACATTGAAATAGCATTGAAGTGGCATTGAAATAACATTTATTTATAGACAACAAAATAACATTGAATAACATTGAAATGGCTTTTATTTATAGACAACAAAATAACATTGAATAACATTGAAATGACATTTATTTATAGAGAGAAAAATAACATCAAAATAACATTGAATAGCATTCAAATGACTTTTATTTATAGACAACGAAATAACATTGAATTAGCGTTGAATTAGCATTGAGATAACATTTATTTATAGAAAACAAAAAGCATTGAAATAACATTTACTTATAAACGACAAAATAACATTGAAATGACAATGAATTAGCATTGAAATAACATTTATATATAGACAACAAAATAGCATCGAAATAGCAGCAAATAGCATTGAAATAACATTAATTATTGACAACGATCTCATTAAGGAATAACACTATTTAGACGAAAATGTCATTAACATATATCATTAGTGTTAATATCATTATTATCTCTTATTTTTTATAGACAACGAATGTCACTGGACCGAAATATTATTTTATAATAGTTCACATTTTTGGTCACATTATGATATTAATAACTTTTATAATATCTCACTCCTTTTAACAGATAATGTTTTATGGTTTGATGGCAAATTCGTTTAATAGATTGCGCAATTTAATTCGGTGATTTCACCGTGCACCTTGTCGACTCGTTGCTCAAGTGCATGGGTATAGTCTTCATGTTCTTGTCAATTAATTTAGTCTCTCAACGTATTTGATTTTCTTGGGTTTGGTCTAGATAGGTTGGGCTGTGCTTGATTATTGTCATGACTATCGCCTTGGGACAACATGATTCCTAATGAGGGGATCATTGCGCACCCTGACAGATAATTTTGAATGATAACCTGGTTGGAGTCTTGTGCTTCCCGATGAGAGAATTTGTTCGTTATGGTTGATGATGGTACTTGGGGTTGTAGCGCCTTAATGTGTTCTGTTTTTTGCACTGTAGAGGTATCTAGTTACTAGTCGTCGAAGCCATTATGTTGGGTTGATGATGTTGACCTTTAGCTGGTAGGTGTTGTCTTGCATGTGTCAGACAGGTAGTTGTTTTTGTCCATCAATTGATTATGACATCTTTTTTCCAGTTGCATGATGTGATAGTATGTTGTGTCATTGTTGCTTGTTGCTTGAATGCATAATTTGTGTTCGTCGTCATATCGTGTTGATTAATTGTTGTCGTCATTTTCCTTCCTACTTAAAACACACAAAAAAATTGCACTCCCTATGTCGCATGTGGTCATAACAGATGAGGTTGTTACACACACACACACAAACACACACACACACACATAGACACCACACACACACACACACACATATATATATATATCATTTTTCCTATCTTTAAAAGTTGGGTAAAAGTAATCACTCTAATTATAAGACCATTATGATTAGCTCCATCTTAACAAATCTATAAAGAAGTATTTTGGAAAAGAAGATCAACATATGGCTTGAAATCCATGGAAAAAGAGCTAAATGTTGAGCCAACTTTAGAGGATATAATTAAATTATGCACCATCTTGTTATGCCTAGGATCATTCTGGAGGAGTGTCACAGTAACAAAACCGGTCTTTTTTTTGTTGATTTTAAAAAAATATTTTGACACATTGACCAAGACTAAAAAATATTTTGACACATTGACCAAGACTAACCTTTGGAATAGGTTAGAAGAGATGAAATTTATTTCCAGGCTGAGAGTTGTTCTAGTAAGGCTATATGAGAGTGTTATTTCCATTTTTAGGAACATTGAGTGATGGTTGGAAAAAATTGCTTATAATATAGGAGTTAAGCAAGGTTTTCATCTATCCGCTAACCTCTTTGGCATATACATTGATAAGTTAGAATGTTGGTTGGAAGATGTTTGTTTTACTAGTCTAACTCTCGCTCGTATAGTCATCATCCTTCTTATTTATGTTGATGATATTGTTCTTATGGAAATGAAGCCATATGACCTTGGTAAGAATCTAAGAATCCTCAAGGAATTCTGATTTAATATGGGTATAACCATGAACACTAACAAAACAAAGGTTATTGTAATAAAATCCAAAGATATCACTTATGACACTTTCATATATGAGAACAATATCTTGAAGGAGGTGCCTTCATACAAATATATCAGAATATATATTAATCATCATAAGCTCAATTGGTATGAGATCATGGAAAAAAAATCTAACTCGAAAGGATTATAAAAAAGCATGAAGTTAATGTAATAGAGGAATTTTGGAGCTAAAATATTGTTGAAGATTTTCAATAAAAAACATTATTTACAGAAATAAAAAGATTCTTGAATTTCATTTCATTTCTTTTACTCTCTCTTTAAGCCTCAGATTCTCCTCTTCCATACTAGTTATTGAAACATCCAATCCATCCCTGTAGCCTTATGAATTGAAGATAATTTTGATGGCAACATATTTTTAGTATCACTCGAAGACCGTGACTTTCCCTTTTTTTTTCTTCAAGGTTTTTTCAAAGATAAACCCWTTTGAAGACCTATCAAATAAATAATTTTGTACATAAAAGGTTTCTTTGTCAGAGAAGACTTCATCTTGGATATCCAATGTAGTAACAAACTGTACATTTTCTTGGGCACGTTCTTCCTCATCCCTAAACCAGATATTTTCAATATCAACATCCAATTCCATGTCATCAAGCAAGATATCATTTTTAGGTATGTTATGTTCTTCTCCCCCTTGTTGAGAATTTAATATTTTCCTTTTCACTTTTAATTTATGGGGGTTTCTATACTTCATTAAGGAGAATTTATTTCTCCATCATCACCTGAATTATTACTTAAGAGTTTTCTTTGTTGGGTAGTTGCAGACTGAGAATTTATTTTAGGTAAAACACTTATGTGAAAAAACATGAGGTGACTGAGAATTTATTTCAGTTGAGGGTTTCACTCTTTGCTTATGATGTTGTTTAATGTTCAAAATGGTCTCTATGTCACCATAATTTTTATCAACACCTTGAATAGGAGGTTCATGAATATCACCCTCTTCCTCTATAAATATAAGTGTATTAACAAGTGCATGGCTAAGCCCAATTGGTATCATGTGATTATAAAAAATTGGTTAGGGTCAAACGCATTGATTTGTTATGCAAATTTCAAATTAAACTGGTCAAAGTAAGAGGCATATTCATCAACTTTGGAAATTAATCTCACAAGAATTTCATTGAATTTCCAAGGTACAGGAATAAACTGTTTTTTTTTTCTTTCATAAAAAACATGAAACCAAAACTTATACTACCTCGCCACCTCTATAATGAATAATTTTTTTGGAATATAATAAGGGAGAAATATAGTCTTTTCATGGGAACAAAAAATCCTAATAATGTTGTAATTATTCATTTTCTCCATAACTCTCTTTGTATTAAAAAAGGTTGATGCTTCCAATGAAATCCAGGAAGTATCTTCTCCAAAGAGTAATTTCTTAAATTTAGACACAAAATCATTATAAAATTCATAATAATTATGGATAAATTTCTATATTCAAAGAGCTTGATACCACATAATCACAGTGTCAACTTTTGAGTTTACCCTTTTTCTGATACTCAAACCTTTAAAAATATGAAAGTATGTGATAGAAAATATCAAGTAAGATTCCATATAGAACTTTTTCTCAGTTTTAAAATTCATCAACTGTTCAGTAATTTTAATGGATATGATCTTTTCCCAGTCGAAGATGGCATTCTCATGAACTGTAAAATGTAAAATATACAGGGCTAACCAAGCGATAGTTGTCATATAATCCTAACTAGTAACTCTATTAAACAAACACAAAATTTATCTATAAAGGTATTTTAAAGAACTAACCTGAATTATGGATAAGTCTTCTCGAATTGCAGTAGGGTCTTGTAAATATTCCTGCACGAGTTCAATTCCATCATTTTTTCCTTTAAGAAAAATACTAGATTCCTATGTTTTGTATGTTAAGTTTGGCTAGGGTAATTTAAAAAATTTCTTGAAGATTGAAGGCACCAATGAAACAGGGGAGCCAATTTGTAACGGAATTTTTCTTCTATTCTGGACAAATTTATCAATAGACCAAGTGACAATATCATTTTGAACTTGAAAACTTCAGGGACACAACCAACAAGAGTTATTCATAATGTCCAAAACTTATTATTATATTTATTTGGAAATGTTGAATAGTACTAATATGATCTCGATCAATGGTAATTGTGATCTTATCTGGAAAATAAATTCAAAGTATTCGCACATAAATGTTGTTTTCTCTTGGCCATATTCAAAAATTTGATAGACTTCTTCATAATAATTCTTGGAATAGTGAAATAATATTTAAGTTAGATCCTTAAGGAAATCATTAACCTGCAATTAATTTTATTTTCCTCGATAGGAACATCATTAATAAGATCCTTTTCAGAATTCAATTTAAAAGTTGAGTCCGTAGAATTAGCATTTAATATGACTTGAGAACTGTGAAAGAAAAGGGACATCTCACGATGAGGAGTTGGAGTGGAAGAATTGAAATGAAATTGCAAGTCCACGAGTTCTTTGTAGATGAAAAAAATGGCTAAGTATTGATACTTATCAGATGGGCTTGTGAAAATGAAAAGATACAAAAATATGAGCCTGCAAGTCTGTGAGTGAAAAATAAACTAATTATTGGCAATAGGTTCAAGGAATAATAGAATATATATTGTGAGTCTGGGAGTCTGCCAACATGTGAATATAACGTCCCCGAGGTGTAGGACAGTCGGTGACGGAGTGTGTTGTTAAGCCACTCCGTGATGTTAAAGTCACCGGTTCGAAACCTGCAGGGACAAAAAATCCAACCATGTTAAGGGTTGGTGTGGCTCAGGACGGGTGCGATCCCCGGGTGGTTTTGACGGCTTAGATGCCCCTGAGTCGCGGTTTCTCAAGCCACAGGTTAATCGCAGGTTCTGCACAAATTAACAAACAAAAAAAAAACATGTGAATATAACAAAATGACTAAGTATGGTAGAATACATATGTCATGGATATGGGAAATGAAAATGAAATGTTATGGGAGGGAAACAAGCTTAAAAGAAAGATTAAGTGAAAAATAATGAAAAATAATAAAAAAACATATGGGGTTCAACAACTAACTCCAACCATGGGATTATAATCTCTCGCAGGTTATCAAGAATCCATAATCTCAATACTAGATGTCTTATTAGTTGGAAAATGGAGTCAAGGAAGTGAGAATATACAAAACAAAGATTTTTTTTTTGTATGTATAATCGAGGACAAAAAAATTAAGAAAAGAAACCCTTCAAATGTTGTCCATTGATAGAAAACATTAACATTTTCCCCTTCATATCCTTGATCATGTATGAGTTGAAACTTAGAATGTTTTCAATAAGTTAAGGCTCAATCTAGAGTGATTCAAAACTTGTATGCATTAAGGGATTTTCTTTTTCCTTATTCCAGAGTAGCACCAGTTCACCCTTTTTAAAATTATTTATTGTTGCACTTTGATAGAAATATTTCTTAGCATTTTGTTTCCTTTGGCATATTTTATTCAAAGCTTCATCTCTTTCTTCTTCCAACTTCAATAACTAATTCAATCTCTTGTACAAAGGAGAAGTATTTTTAGTGTCTTCAATATTTACTACATAAGTCAAAGTATTCAATTCAAGACTAAGTGTAATTTTTTCTTTGTTTTCATAGAAAAATGTGTAAAGGGATATTACAATGTTGTCCTTTGGTGTCATCCTTGTATCCCACAAAGAATCTATCAATTTCAAATACCATTTTCTCTTATTTTGATCAATTGTCTTCTTCATAATTTGGAACAATGTTTTGTTTGTAGATTCAACAAGTCCATTTTCGTGGGGATAATAATTTGATGATTTCTCCATTATAATACCATATTCTCGAAAAAAATTAGTAAACTTTGATACAATAAATATTGACCCATTATGAGTGATGAATTTCTCTAACACCCGAAATCTCGATAAAATGTAATATTTAATAAATTTTATCAGTTCTTTGGAATCGACCTTTTTCAATGCCACTACTTCTTGCCATTTTGTGAAATAATTTGTGGCAGTGAGAATGTTTACATGTCCTTTACTTAATTTTTTATTTATTGGTCCAATGAAATCCAACCTCCATTTATATCCTTATTGCATCATGTAACACCCCTATTTAGCCTAGCCTATAAATATAACTATAACTTGCCTATAGACTGAGGGCATATTGAATATGTGTGGATGTTGGAATTGATGAACCTTTTTGTTAAAAAAGGTAATGTGTGTATTTCTGTTATTAAATAAAATTGATGGTGTTCCATAACTGTTGAACGGGTTTTCCAAGGTAGATCATGATGCTATGAGAGAGATGGTGAGGGAACCAGCAATCGTTGAGATAACCCCCACCATACCAGTACCTTATTGGATTTAAATTACTTAGACCTAGAACAATCTTATAACCTAGAAATAAATTGTAATGATCCTCCTCGTTACGACGACAAACTCTTATAGCAAGTGCAATTTTTTTTTTTAAAGTGTGTGCACACGTGTACAAGGGAAACAAACACATTCGACTCTCTGTCACCACCCGATGACAAATAAGACACAAACCATGACGAACAAAACAAGACAACATGAGATGCACAACAAGTAACTTCATGCATTTAACAACGATCAATCGACATTAAGTAAGACTGACTACCCGCCTGTCCTACCCTGCAATGGTAAGGACCTCCAAGACACATAAGCAACGCTCAAGCCCAGGTTCCCATCGATTTTAACCATTTAAGGTCTTAGGGCTGGCAATTGTTCTGAGGAACATGGAGGTGTCTACATCCCTCCTGACACAAGCAGACCACGCAATGAAATTAATACAACCAATAACAACAATAATTAAATGAGCAACCATGTCCTCTATGGAAGGCGCAAGACAAAAGGACTTAGACAACAACCAACTGTTATTAAGACAAGGCATTGTCTATGACTCAACTGTCATTGATTATAGACCAATTACTCCATTTAAATTTCATTAACCGACGAGTACCTTTAACATAAGGTAAATCCAATTAATCTCAATCCCCCATTTATTAAGTCATAAAATCTTATTGTACTTAGTTCAAGGACATTACAATTGTATGCTATCACTAACAGTAAAAATGATAATAGCATCGCCATGAAATGATGCCCATTATACCTTTTATATCACAATGACTTGCAATAATCACAATCACATTGCATTTTATGTGTTAACCATAATAAATAAACTATGATATCATTACCATAATGATGAACACATTATCATTTACTTTACCATGAATATTAGCATTAACATAAAACATTACACCACATTACCTTAACATTACATTACAATACATTACCTTACATTAACATTCCATTACATTACGATACATTCCATTCCATTACATTACAATTCATTACATTCCATCATATTATATTTCATTAACATAACATTGAATTACATTACCTTACATGTTACAATAACAATATAAATTACAGTAACAATGCTTCTACCCATTACTATACCAAATTATATTATTAATAACAATAAAATTTTGAGTAACATATCCAATAAAATAATAATATCTTTTTATTTAATGTTACCATAGCATTGCAAATAAATAACATTACAATTCATGTGCTAAGAATTCCATTACTTTTTCGAACAAGATTGTACAAGTCAACAACTCATCAGTAACACAAATTGTTATGCAAAATTCTGTATAAGGACTTACTAAGGAAGAAAAAGGTGGATTTATTCTACTAGAATTTTCGGTAAACTTGCACGTTTAAAAAAAATAAAACTTATAAGTTCATGAGGGGGGGATCATCAACTAAACCTTGTCACCTCGCTCAGAGGCACGCAGAACTAAATCAATGTTGTCCACCTGACAAGCTCAGCACTATCCAGGGCTGGGAAGGGCGAAGGCTCACTGTCAAGGGCAAAACACTGGCTGAGCAGAGGGAGGGTTATTGTTGAGGAAAAAATAAGAAAATCGCTACCAGGAGAGTAACTCATGTGCTAGGAAACTTTACCCACTTCCAACAATGATTCGATATAAATAAAAATCTCTGTTGGGAAACAAATAATCAGGAATTCATTAGATTCTTTGCCTTGGGAATGATGCCACCTAGAAGTAGAAGTCTGGATGGGTCGACTACACTCTAGAAAAGGATAGGTGCATCATTCTACTACTAGACTACGCACAGGTCATCCCATGCATGCGCCAGACTGTGTTGTAGGATAAATTTGTGGTTCCTGGGTTAGCTAACAGCTGGAGCATCCCACCTATCGACCGGAAGGCCCTTCATCCTAAAAAAACTTAGAACTAAATTCGACTTGATAACATGCCCTCCAGCGATAATCAAGAGGTAGTAAAGATAAGAGATTTTATTTTCCAAGAGAGGAACACGTCTTGGAACCTTCCTATAAACAAAAGGATAGGAAATTCAAATCCCTCACCCAACTATAGTGTAAATTATCTCACACTCTGGTTGACTATCATAAAGGTTTAAAAATTTCCTAAAACAACCCACAGACTCTCATTATAAAGATTCCTAAGGATAGACATGCAAAATTAGATAGGAGGATATAAACCATTATGCAATTTTAAGAATTTACATCCAACTTCTGAGATTGAATGATTAAGTAAAACACTTAAATTGAGCGTCAATTCTGGTCTTCTATACAGATAGATAAATTTACCAATTTAAAAAGTCAAATCGTGTGAAATAATCATTTAACCGGAGGCAATAAAAAAGGGGTTGTAAGACTGAATCTGAAATCCCAGTTAGTAGCTCTGTGGCAAGGTTTTGTAAATGTAAAATAAAATTTGAGACGTTATGAAGTACACCTATGCTACCATTTTTGGAACGGTTTTAAACAGAAAATGTGGTAAATTGTCGGATAATGCAATAAACTATTAGCTCCAATCGGCCAAAGGTAAAACACTACCCTTACATACACCTGGAAGTAACAGGATAGACGACTATGCAAATATTGAAATCGAAGTGCTAGACTGTCCCCCCCTTCTTTTATTTAAATCTCTCAGAAGGAGAAGAGACGTCGAGCAAGTAAAGGAAGGACGCAGTGCAGGAAGACGTCAATCAATAAAACGCAGAATGAACAAATCGCCATACAACACACCAGGAGGGGATTTACATTTTGTCCTTAACATTTTAGTGAACTGGATGAACAACCATCCTGGGAATAAGGGATTAAAACAATTATCTAGAAAAAGTATAGAGTAGACCAACCATTCAATCAAGCGAGGCGTTTTGGTTAAGAAAAACCTATAAGAAATCAAAAGGACTAAACACTCCACAACTTGCCATCGAGCACAGAAGAAGAGATCATGGTCATCATAAACCTAAATGGTCGGGTCAACGAATCAGAGGCAAGACAACAATTAGTTTACCTACCCACAACATAATGTAGATCTAAATCATAATTCCTACCACATTTTAATCATTCAAGAAAGAAACGTACCATTTCATTTTTGCCTTCCCCGAGTGTCGTTTGTGCGCTTCGTCCCGCTCCTACTCACCAATAGTCGAGACTACACCAGTACCTCCCAGCCAATTGCTAGGGGTACTCTACTTCACCCTTATCCCCTCGAGCCTCAAAGGGGCCACACACTATCCAGATGGTACGTCTAGCTCCCAGCTCGCCTCGTAAGACCGAGCTACCACTCCTATCCGTGCTGGGAAAGCCCAACTCTCCACAAGTAATTAATCAAGTCACTATTCCGACAGAATAATATTACACTAAGAGTCGATCCCTCTTTCTTCCTTCTCCTCTCTCTCTCTTTTATAGACTTTTAGAACTTCCAAACTTTCCCTAAATCTCATTTGATTTAAGTTTTAATAAAATAATTCTAATAATTCTCTTTCGTACAAGTGTCATCCATCCCCCACTTCCCTCCAATAAATATTTTCTTTAAATTAATAAATGTTTCATTTCCCTCACCCACCTAGAGTTGCTCCTAAATTTACTCCTAGGTGTTCCGAGATTCCCTTACAGGTTTAAATACTTTCCCTAAAATGAAGTTGCTAATTTAGTTCAATTTAGAAGGTTTTTAATTGCAGATTCTTTACTATGTTGACCTCGCTTTTTACCATAAGTTCTCCTCTTTCCCTTATTATGTTTCCTCCATTCCTTAGTTTCCTAATTTTTATTATTCCCTTCTTTCCCCTTTTTATTAGAGCCAAAATGGGAGTTGCGCTATTTACTCTTTTCCTTTTTATTAAGAATTTAATATCTTTTACACTTTCACAAGTTAAACAATTAAATTCTTCTTTACAATTTTAAATCGAGTGATTTGAATGAAATTATTACTCTTCCTTTTACCCAAAAAAATTTATGAAGACTAAAACTATTACTTAAGTGGTTTTTCGTTTAAATTTTTATTTTTTTTATTTTTAAGGGTATTTTTCTTAAGGTTAGACAAAATTTTACCCCTAGAGAAGTTTTAGACATAGAACTTAGATTCTGAACTGGGCGACATTTATTTAGGGAAGTTGTTTTTAAAGTTTCTTCATGTGTTGTCTGTCTTAGTGCCATCTAGGTTTGTCCCTTCATCATCATTAATGCGACGTGCCCTTCAGGATGCACTACGTGCTCCAAGGGTCCCACTCACCTCTAGTGTTTATTTTGCGTGACGTGCCCTTCAGGATGCACCACGTGCTCCAAGGGTGTCACTTACCTCTTGTGTTTCTTTTACACGACATGTCCTTCAGGATGCACCACGTTCTCCAAGGGTGCCACTCACCACTTGACTGATTGGTAAACATTAATAACCCCTGGAGTCAACACTTCGCAAGGTGAACTTGTGGGAAACTAAGGGTTTGTAAGGAATAAGGCCCCCACCTTATTGCATGCCCCTTAGAGTCATCATGAGMGATTGGTAGAGTCTGCCTTCACGACATCATGGATCCTCTTGTACTAGGTAATTGTTAACCTACAGTTTGAGCCACGGCGRGAGTGCTAGTAGGTTGTGGTAGGGCTGTTGTCCACACCTCTCCCTCAACCTCTCTGGTAATCATGTGTGGCTCATTTACTCCATATGTGATTCTGGTCGATAAGCTATCGTCATCTTGCATCATCAAAAATCATGTTAGAACATGTCCACATCATATCATCTAATCAAATGTACTAAAATCACAGTAAAACAATCAAACTACCATAGCACACTCTCCCTTACTCGATCCAGAGTCCAAGGGTTTTGTCGATGCCTTTGCATCCTCAAGGTCCAAAACCCTGCACACTTAGTAAAACCGAGTCAATAGCACTTGTCTATGTCAATGCAGTAAAACATCAAGTCATCTGTCATAACGCCTCATAATCAAGAACAAATGTTTTAATATCCTAATAGTCTGGATCACTTGCGAGCAATTTTCTTCAAAGAATAGGTTTTCTCAGTGCACCAGAGTGGGATGTTACATAAATTACCAGTCAGACTGGTAGTTGGGAAGCCCTCCTCAAGATTTAATGAGGACATGAGAAGAGTACCCACCTGAAAGACTTCCTAACCTAACCATGAACTGGGGATTATTCTCCACACAATCTTTTTGAGGAAGGAAAGAAAATAAGGGGATTCACGGGAAGAGAGGGTTGTGAAGGGATATGAGTCGAGAGACCATTTTTACATGAAGCAGAAGAGCATGTGTAACTCTTAGGTTCTGAAGATAACTGGAACACAAGATTGATCTCGGTGCAAGAATTTGTTGGAAACATTTTTAGTCCAAGATGATAAATGGAGTTGCAGAGAAGGTGAGTGACTAAGGAATCACTCATTGCAGGCCCCCTTGCCTGGTTGAGAGAAAACCATTTTTGCAAGTTACTTTGGGAGGAGGAAAGTGGCCTTCATCCCTGACTATCGTCGAATAAGAAGAGTCTCTCTTAAAGCATCATGATCTAGCTAGTGGGTGGCCAATGGTAAATCCATCTAGGAGTTGTTGTGCCTATAGTTGGGAGGAAACATGCACCCCTCTTAGTAGCTTCTTCACTATCTAGTTTCTTGATAAGTATTCTTATACCCTATGTACTAGGATTGAAATGATGATTGGATGTATGTTTACATGACTAAAATTTGCATTGTTTGATTAATGTTATAAATTCTTATGGTTCTTATGTAAAACCACGCATTTGGATTGCTTCTATTTCCATCTTCTTAGCAGCAAGAGAACTATTAGACATGGGTCCTCAAATAAATTTAGGAATAAGCTTACGATTTCTATACTAGTTGGAAAATCCTTCAATTTCCCAAGGGTTGATTTTGTAATGTAAGAGTCAAGGAAAAATTCATTGGAACACCTTAGTCCTATCGACCCCTCGAATTCACCTTGGTGGGTTACTAAATTCAATCTCTCTAGATGGAGGGCGCCTCCTTCAAACCATTCATCTATGTGACCAAAGGCTCATGTCCAGAGTCCTAAAAAAATCATGACTAAGAGTTAAGCATGCATCCCTGAGACTTTTCAGGAAATCCATATGACCAGGACCTTGGAACCCTTCACTTGGTCTGAAAGGAACTAAGCTATCCTGGCTTCAGAACTCTGGGAGTCTGGAGCTTCGATATTTTATGACTTTACAACCTTTGAAACCAACCGAAGGAAACCTACTAGTAGGGTTGCCAACGAGGTTGACCGACATATGGCGGTTTCCTTAACCATGACCATGGGATCTATCCCACCATTAAACTCAGACCCACTTACCGGTCTCGAATTAACATGAGTTGTAGATCTAGGGATGCTTTGGGATATTCTCTATATGTTGGATCTACATTGTGGTTAGTTTGGGGTTGACCACTTCGGGAGAAAGGGAGTGTTAAGAGGGCGGAAACCTCGAATTCCAAACTCATTAAGTGAGCAGAACCATAGATCTAGGGATGCTTCGAGATATTCAAAGACCATTGGATATATGTCATAGTCAGTCCGATGTTGACCACTTAGAGAGTAAAAAGGATACTAGATGGCCAAAACCCCCGTGAATGTCGAATTCATCAAGCAACGAAGACCGTAGATCTATGGATCTATGTAAATCTATCTCGACTGTGGGATGGAATGGGCATTGGGAGGTTTCCGGTGAGAGTTTGGGCTTTGGATCTCTGAGCAATTTCAGAAGGAGGAGAAGTTAGAGACTTCCAGAGGATGTCAATCCAAAGTGACATGGCACGCTAACGTCACCTAGGGTGACATGGAACTATGTTCGACATGCCACATGTCACCTTGATTCATGACTTTTATAGGCCTTATATGCCATTTGGAACATGACATGTGTCATCCATTGATGGGGCCACATGTCATGTTTGCCCTATGTTGTGCGTCGACAGTCTGGCACATTCTCTCTTGGCCTAACAGCTCGTGGAATACCTCGAGTTAGTAGGATTTTGGGACTTCGAAAAACCAGAGAAGATGGGACACTGGTGTCAACTGACCGAAGGTTCGAACCTACCTGTCCCTGCCTCTATGTTTAACGTGCCACTACATGTGAGTGTGGCGCCTTCGGGACTCCGGATTTCGTAACTCCAGAGGTTTGGGTGTGGCATATTGGATAATACAAAAGGGTCAAAGGTCGGAGCCACGTGGTGATATTACGTATCTTCAGGACTCTCGAGAATACGTGAGTAGAAAATAAAAGGGGGCATTCAGCATCGAAGTGTCGAACGTCAAAATTCCTTAAGTCTATGCATTAAACGAAGGCGTAACTTCCAATATAGAGCTTGGATTTGAGCATGGTAATAGTTGTTGGAAAGCTCTTGACAAGCAAAAGAAGATGGAAATCTCAGGAAGAGGATTCGAGATGTTTGGAAAAAGAGAAATTGTGATGCCCCTTCCCTTAAAAAGGTACTTAGGGATAGGGTGTGTTAAACAACAACCCTCAAATCGAGAGGAACTTTTATCTCTTTCAACCTATTCCAAAGGTTTTTCCTAGGAACCATGTCAAAAGATTTTATAAAGTCAACAAAACAACAAAAAATATTGGTTCTAGTATTGTGGAACTCCTCTGAAATGATCTTAAAGGTAACAATATTGTTCATAGTTCAATGATATCTCATAAACCTTGTCTGGTCTTAGACTCTTTAACCATGACTTTCTGACCAAAGGATAATCTTCTTTTCCAAAATAATTCCATAAAGATTGGTTAAAATTGGGGTAATCATAATGGACCTACAATTAGAGGGAATGTTTTTGTCCCCATTTTTAAAAATAGGAACAATGGGGCTTTGTGTCCAAGGTTTAAGGAAGCCTTTCTTGATTGCTAAATTGAAGATCTTGTGTATGTGAGGGATATGAATAAGCCCTCCGATTTTAAATTTTTTATCTTGGTAGCCTTCAGTGTCCTTAGCTTTCCCATTTGCAAGCCGCTTAACCGCTAACTCTATGTCATCTAAAGAAAAAAATTCATCCTCTATAGGGACAATAGGAATGGTGTCCATGGAATTACGAAAATCCTAAAGACTTTTAAAGTAAGAATTTGGTTTAGAATTTGGCAAAAAGATTTAAATAACAAATTACAATATATACATAAATAGAAATGATATATATCTATGTATAATATTTGAAAAAAATACTCTTACAATGTAAATATAAATATCTTAAAATAATTAAAATTATATGTTTAAATATATTCATATCAAATAATCTAAATTTTATATTTTTACATATATTCATATTTTTTTACATTATTAATTTTAAGTTTTATTGAATTAAGTAAGCTTATAACTAACTGAAATTCATTTAATCCATTTTAAAATTTCGTTTTATTGATTCATGAAATATATTTTTTTCATATATATTTATATTGGAATCAAATTATTTTCTTCATATATATTTAAAATTCTTTTATAAACTTTGTATTTATAAATTGAATTTAGATGGGAGAATAGCAATCATTACTCCTAACTACTCAAATTAAACCTAAATAACAACCTTTGTAAAAATACATATAACTATATCTTAATCATTTTTTAAAACTATTATTATTTTAAAGGTGAAGATAGATACATATATATATATAGTTATTTTTAGGATGTAGATATTTAAAAGAGTATGGTATAATTTCATTGTAAAATTTTTAAGGATTTTGAATAATTTAATTTACAATAAAAAAAATAAATACGTGAAATTTTAATATGTTGAAAAAATAGTCTTACAATGTAAATATAAATATCTTAAAATAATTAAAATTATATGTTTAAATATATTTATATCAAATAATCTAAATTTTATATTTTTACATATATTCATATTTTTTTACATTATGAATTTTAAGTTTTATTGAATTAAGTAAGCTTATAACTAACTGAAATTCATTTAATCCATTTTAAAATTTCGTTTTATTGATTCATGAAATATATTTTTTTCATATATATTTATATTGGAATCAAATTATTTTCTTCATATATATTTAAAATTCTTTTATAAACTTTGTATTTATAAATTGAATTTAGATGGGAGAATAGCAATCATTACTCCTAACTACTCAAATTAAACCTAAATAACAACCTTTGTAAAAATACATATAACTATATCTTAATCATTTTTTAAAACTATTATTATTTTAAAGGTGAAGATAGATACATATATATATATAGTTATTTTTAGGATGTAGATATTTAAAAGAGTATGGTATAATTTCATTGTAAAATTTTTAAGGATTTTGAATAATTTAATTTACAATAAAAAAAATAAATACGTGAAATTTTAATATGTTGAAAAAATAGTCTTACAATGTAAATATAAATATCTTAAAATAATTAAAATTATATGTTTAAATATATTYATATCAAATAATCTAAATTTTATATTTTTACATATATTCATATTTTTTTACATTATKAATTTTAAGTTTTATTGAATTAAGTAAGCTTATAACTAACTGAAATTCATTTAATCCATTTTAAAATTTCGTTTTATTGATTCATGAAATATATTTTTTTCATATATATTTATATTGGAATCAAATTATTTTCTTCATATATATTTAAAATTCTTTTATAAACTTTGTATTTATAAATTGAATTTAGATGGGAGAATAGCAATCATTACTCCTAACTACTCAAATTAAACCTAAATAACAACCTTTGTAAAAATACATATAACTATATCTTAATCATTTTTTAAAACTATTATTATTTTAAAGGTGAAGATAGATACATATATATATATAGTTATTTTTAGGATGTAGATATTTAAAAGAGTATGGTATAATTTCATTGTAAAATTTTTAAGGATTTTGAATAATTTAATTTACAATAAAAAAAATAAATACGTGAAATTTTAATATGTTGAAAAAATAGTCTTACAATGTAAATATAAATATCTTAAAATAATTAAAATTATATGTTTAAATATATTYATATCAAATAATCTAAATTTTATATTTTTACATATATTCATATTTTTTTACATTATGAATTTTAAGTTTTATTGAATTAAGTAAGCTTATAACTAACTGAAATTCATTTAATCCATTTTAAAATTTCGTTTTATTGATTCATGAAATATATTTTTTTCATATATATTTATATTGGAATCAAATTATTTTCTTCATATATATTTAAAATTCTTTTATAAACTTTGTATTTATAAATTGAATTTAGATGGGAAAATAGCAATCATTACTCCTAACTACTCAAATTAAACATAAATAACAATCTTTGTAAAAATAAATATAACTATATTTTAATCATTTTTTTAAACTATTATTATTTTAAAGGTGAAGATATATATATATATATATATATATATATATATATATATATAGGATGTAGATATTTAAAAGAGTATGGTATAATTTCAAAGTGTTAAATAGTTGTAAAATTTTTAAAGATTTTGAATAATTTAATTTACAATAAAAAAAATAAAATACTTGAAATTTTAATATGTAAAGATATTTCATATATTTAAATTTTTAGTAAAATTGTTAAAAACAATTTTATAAAAAAAATTATTTTTTATTATTTTATTTGTTTTAAACTGTTCTTTAAAAACAATTTTAGAAAAGTTAACTTTATAATTTTTGTGTAAAAATTTAAAAAGTGATACACATTTTAAAACATATCTTTCCAAAGCAACTCTATTACAAAGAACGCTTCATACATGGAATTTAAGTGAGTAAATTTGCCAAAAACATCTGAGTTAAGTGCAAATAGTAGATGGAGTTACCTTCATTTTAATTTATTTAATCTAGTGTAACATCATTTACTTATGTCTGCCATTGTATTCCGTGGACTCTACACGAATACCTTTTCTACGTTTTGTTAAAGTAGGGTTTTCAGGAGCTCAGACAGCAGAGTAGAATCCGCTTCATGGGAGGTGGTAGTGCAGCAGATGACTTTATAGTTAGTGTGGGCATTCCATCTTGAAGAAACACGAATAATTAGTGGGAGGGAAATTCTCCAAAAACGATCTCGTCTGACAATATTGCGGTGTACTGAAACAAGCGCATGAACTCTTGCATCTGTAGGGCACCCTCAATTCTATGAGGTACTTTGAATTTATGTGGTTGCTGCAGGCACTTCTTGTGCACCGAGTGTTGGAGTGTATGATCGACATTGGTAGGTTAAATCCATCGAGGAGAGAGAAATCATAAAATTTGAGGTTCTAGAATTGATTGAAGGTGAATTCGGCCAGAGTGGCAGGGACATTTCCCGATCCTTGATGGTTTAGTAAACCTCCACAGTCCCCAGTTTTGCAAATTCTCTGTCATTGTCGTCTAACGAAAAATTCTTTTGCTCCCAAAACCTGCTCGTTGTACTTGAACCATCCAAGATTATGATCTCTACAGTTGTTTGCCTTTGCCGCGGTGAATCCCTGCTGCCCAAACAGTGAACGAGCACTCTTTCATATCGCGAAGCTCGCACATCCTACCCCTGCAAGGATCACAAATACAGCAATATTCTTACATTAATAGTCTTCAGAGGCTCATCTGATAACGCAACTCAATCAAATGTTCATGACTGATAGATCTTGAACTAACAGAAGTATATGCAGCTAGATGGTATAAAATTTCCAGCAAGACCACGCCGAAGCTGTAGATATCACTTTTTTCATCAACTTGTAGTGTAGGCATATTCTTCATATACAACAGACATAGTCGTTAGACTATTCAAGTGCCGTTCTTCGATCAAGTTCCCGTGCCCGGGGAAGAGATTTGTTCATTTCATCCCTAAATTGAGCTAGTAGTTACAGGCTACCTCAGAAATGAAGAAACGAACCACAACTCCGGGGTATTCATCGATCGCCCTGCACGGGACCTTCAAAATTCAAAATTCCTTTAAAATTCAAAATTGGAAATGCCAGACTAGGTCTTGGCAAGTGATCCACTCGAAATATCTCCTGAGTGCTTTCGTTCCGTGATATAGGCTGCAGGACGGTGGCACAGCATGCTGGCGAATGGTCCATAGATACAGCACGATAAACACATTGGGGGCCGGCCGGAACGGGTTCTTGTTGATGGTCGACCGTTCGTTCTACTAGATGGGTCGAATTTGAAAGAAAGTATTCATAACATTAATGATGCAGACTGCCCAACGTGACATGTTGTAGTTGAATGGAAACGGGACATGTTGTAATTGAATGGAAGACCGGAGGAACGATGATGCACTAGAAAGGATACAGTAATGGTATGGAAACAGAAATGACGAAGGAGGGGAGGTGTACACCGGAACAAGGCACAGACGCACTCGAATGCCAAGGGAAAAAAAGTCTAACGGTTAGACTACATTTTTTTTAAATGTGTGATAGTTTTTAAAATCCCTAAAATTTCCAATCCTAGACACTGCCTTCTAAACATAAATAAAATAATCTATTTAGTTTTTTGGTTTCAGGAAAAAGAAATTTGTATCATTGAATTATTCTAAACATAAATAAAATAATCTATTTAGTTTTTTGGTTTCAGGAAAAAGAAATTTGTATCATTGATAATTCAATGACGCATGGATATTTCATTTAAAAAAACAAAATACAAAAAATATGATCAACCCCCCCCCCCCCAAAATAGGAAATCCGACTACAGGATACATGGATATTACATTTAAAAAAATATGATAAATTTGAAATCAAATCCCCCCAAAAAAAAAGGAAATCCCACTATAGNTGGATATTACATTTAAAAAAATATGATAAATTTGAAATCAAATCCCCCCAAAAAAAAGGAAATCCCACTATAGCCGGCGCCTCTAAAGCATGAACAAAGTTAACCGTTGAGTTTTTGTCTCAATAGTCAGTTAAAGATAGAAGGATGAAAAAACATTTTTGTAAAAAATCGCCCGGGGTAGGGATGCTCATATTGGCCCGTTGTAACAAGGCTGGAAGGGTAGCCGACTGAGTCACAAGTTATTGATATATCTGACTTGCGAGCTGTTGGATATACTCTTGAGAGGTTGTTGTTCCCATGGTTAAAAAAAAAGAAAAAACATTTTTGTAATCGGTTAAAGAGAAATGAAAATAAAAGGAACAAAATAAAATATGTTTTAATGATTCAATTTCAAATAAAAAAAAATAAGCCATGAAATCCTGCAAAGACGATGCCTTAAAGCGTGAATAAAGAGAACCATGGTAACAGTCGGTTAAAGACAGTAAAAGGCAATGTGTCTCATCTTTATCCAGCAAAGAGAATGCCTTAAAGTGTGAATAAAGAGAACCGTGGTAACAGTTGGTTTGTTGAAGGGAGATGGGAGAAGTGATATATATATCTTAATTCTTATCTTGTTTCAACATTTTCTTGCACCTCCTCTATTCTCATATGGTAATAGTTGGTTAAAGATAGAGGAAAAGGCAATGTATCTTATCTGTAATCAATGAATAGTTCAAAAGATAGAGGAGGCCAAAGAGATAAAGTATCTATCTATTGAAGGGATATGGGAGAAGTGATACATATATCTCAATTCTTACCTTGTTTCTCCTTCTCAAGTCTTGAAGGGTTAAGATGGCCAGCGATGCGCTGTTTATACAAGCGGTGAAATGATTATTATCTAACATACTTCCTCTTAATCATTTTAGAACAAAATAAACTGAAACATGCAATACAAGATTGTTGTTAACAATGCATTACAGCTTACATACCCCAATATTATCACTATGAATTTTAAACAATTCATTTCGCAAAGGCTTTGTAGATATGTTTGAAAATTATTCTTCAGACCTCTAGAACTGAACATAAATTTATTTACCATTTACCAGCTCTCGAATGAAATGATACCTCGTATCAATGTGCTTACTCTAATTGTGAAAAACATGATTGTTTGTGAGTGCGATGGAAGATTTATTATCACATATAATCTGAGTTGCACCATTCTGCTCATGCAATAATTCATTTAAGATTCTTCTCATCCATAAAACTTGACATCCAGTTGTTGCTATTGCAACATACTCTGCCTCAGTAGAAGATAAACTCACTATGTGTTGTTTCATTGATGCCCATGCCACTGCTCCAGATCCAAGACTTAACACATAACCATATGTGCTCTTCCTATCATCAATGGAACCTGCAAAATCACTATCAATATATCCGATCAACTCAAAGTTCAAGATTGATGTGTATCAGATACCAAAATCAATTGTTCCAACAATATATCTCAGGATCCTCTTTTCTGCTTGCCAATGAGTACTCTTTGGAGTCTCCATGAATCTGAAAATTAAACTTACAACAAACATAATATCAGGTCTCGTTGTTGTTAAATACATAATGCTTCCAACCAACTTCTTATACAGAGTTGGATCAACATATGATCCTTTATCATATTTTCTAAGTTTAGTATGAGTTTCCATTGGTGTTGCAGTTGGTTTACTATTCATCATTCTAAACCTTTTCAATACTTCATTTGCATATTTAGTTTGAAAAATGAAAATGCCATCATCAAATTGATCCACTTCAATTCCAAGAAAATATTTCATCAATCCTAAATCAGTCATCTCAAACTCTTTTTTCATGGCATTTTTAAAATCTTCTATAGATAGATCTCCAGTAAAAATCAAGTCATCAACATATAGACAGATAATCAAAATTTTACCTTTGTATACAGAGTTGGTTCACTTGGACTTCTATTGAATCCAACACTAATCAGGTACTCATCAATTCTACTATGCCAAACTCTGGATGCCTGCTTCAATCCATATAAATATTTCCTTAACTTGTAAACTTTATCTATGTGTTTATCAATCTCATAACCCGGAGGATGTCTTACATAAACCTCTTCTTCCAAACATCCATTCAAGAATGCATACCTAACGTCCATCTAATGCATGATCCATTTATTCTGAGATGTAATAACTAATACCATCCTCACTGTGTCAATTATTGCTACAGGAGAAAAGGTTTCATTGTAATCAATACCGGGGTTTTGACTAAACCCCTGAGCTACAAGTCTTTCCTTGTACTTTTCAACTTCACCTTCTGCATTCAGTTTATTCTTATAAACCCACTTAACACCAATATTGTTCTTACCTTCTGGTAAATCGAAAATATGCTAAGTGTTATTTATTTCAATGGAATCAATCTCCTCATCCATTGCTTTTATCCAGACATCCTCTTTAGTAGCCTCATCAAAACTTACAGGATCACTTACCATTAGTGAAAAATTTGAAATCTGATCTACTTCTTCATTCTGATCATATAATTCTCTTAAGCTCCTAGTATTTTGACCTTTAAATATGTTTTTCAATGATGCTAAAGTAGGATTTGATTCACACTTACCTGTGAATCTTTTTGATTTCCACCATGTCTAGATGGCTCGCCATGCTCATGAGTTCTGGGCGTTCTAAATTGAGATGGGTTGAAATCTGGTGCTTCCCTTGTAGGACTTCTCACTACAAGAATATGTGCATGTTGAACCAACTGTCCACAACCTTCAACCTTCTCATCTCCATCATCATCTTCACAGGGTAACACAACTCCCTCTGAAACATATTCATCAATAATTCTATCCCAGGCTTCCTCTTCTTTAAATTGAACATCTCTATTGATTACATACTTCTTGGTGATGATATTGTAGAGTCTATATGCCATAGACTCTTCACTGTATCCAACAAAGATACATCTATCACTTATGTCATCCAACTTCCTCCTCATTTCTTCAGGTACATGCACATATGCAACACATCCAAAAACTATGAAATAAGAAACATTGCAAGGCTTACCGTCCTAGGCTTCCCAAGGTACACAATTTCTCACGGTCTTGGTCTAAATTATATTCAAGATATAGATAGATAAAACCACCACATCTCTCCAATATTCATTTTAAAGATGTTTCTCTTTCAACATGATTCAAGCCATATTCATGATGGTTCAATTCTTCCTTTCAACCACTTCATTCTGCTATGGAGTATATCGAGCAATAAAGTGCCTTTTAATTCCATGAAAATCACAAAATTCAATGAATTCATTTAGTTTATACTCACCTCCTCTATCAAACCTGACGATCTTAATGGTTCAACCACTCTCATTCTCAATCATAGATTTAAAACTCTTGAAAACTTCAAAAGCTTCAGATTTCTTCTTCAATAAATACAACCAAGTCTTCCTACTGAAATCATCAATAAAAATCATAAAACAAACACTACCAATCAAAGAAGGTGTTTGCATAGGTCCACACAAATCCATGTGGATAATTTCCAATGGATATTTTTCTCTGTAGGAAACACTTGAAAAATATTTCTCTATGTGATTCTTCCCAAGTATACAACTCTCACAAGAGCTTGTAGGTTGTTGAATACAAGGCAACCCCTTTACCATCTACTTTGTAACAGATCTAAGCCACCAAAATGTAAAGGACCATATCTCAAATTCCATAACCAAGATTCATTTAAACTTCCATCTTTATAAGCATTCGAAGGACCACTCAAATCATTTCTCATAACAAGTGGAAACATTCTATTCTTGGTCATCTCTACTCTTGCAATCAACTGTTTGTTGGGAAATTTATCATAGATTGTAAATATCGTGTTCTTGAAGAACACTATGTACTTTTTCTCCATCAGTTTTCCAACACTAACAAGATTGCATTTTAAACCATGCACGAAATAAACATCGTCAATATTTCTTCTCATATTATTCTTAGTGTAAGCTGGAACTACACCTTTACCATTAACTGTAACCTTACAGTCATTTCCCAGTTTTACTTTAGATTGGATACTAGTATCAATAGAAGAAAATAAATCCTTATTACCAATCATGTGGTTACTGCAACCACTATCCAAAAACCAAATACCATTAGCACTTTCCTGAGTGACATTTCAATTCAAGAATACAGGATTTTGATCATCCTGAGACTCATTTGTGATGTGTACAGACTACTTTCCAACATCTTCCTGCTTCTTCCAACATTTGTTATCATAATGCCCAAACTTATTACAATAATAACATTGTACTTTAGATTTATCATACCTCTCATTTTCTTGTTGCCAGGGTTTCCTGTTGCTCCCTCTTAAATTAGGTGGATTCTGCTAGGACTTCTCCACAGACTCTGATTTAGTTATGTTGTCCCATCGACCAGAAGATTGACCTCCTCTTCCATGATTATAAGAACTTCCTCTACCTCTGCCTCTGGTAACATGCAGTTGGGATTTGAAAGCATGATCCATTGATCCTTCATCATATCTAGATATCCTAGATTCATGAGAAACAAGAGTACTAGTTAATTCATCAATTTGCATTTGAATTAAATCTTTAAATTCCTCTATGGGTACAACTACAGGTTCAAACTTCTTGGGTAAACTTCTCAGCACTTTCTCAATAAATCTCTTATTATCAATATCATCTCCATACTTCCTGAGTTGGTTCACAACACTCATCACTTGAGTCATGAAAATATCAACACTTTCATTATCCTTCATCTTCAGATTTTCAAAGTCCCTTCTCAAGTTTTGTGATGCAGGCGCGCCACCCAGGGTACGTCTGCTCCCACAGGACCTTCTCCTTGAACAGACCGAAGAACTAAAATTCTCTTCAAACCCCCTTATCGAGAGTTCTCAACACCCACAAAATTCTCTTTATGATCCCCCTACTCCAAATTGGGAAATAGAACTTCGCGTAATCGCGAGTCTTGAACTCACAGGTTCGAGTCTCGCAAATCCCTGAAATCCGATGAAATTCCACCCACGTGTTCCTTGCTCTTATCGGGGATTATCCCTTCGGGAAATCGGCACTCGCGTTGTCGTTGACAACTTACCTGACAGACCTCCGATTCTCGATATACCGACACTTCGGTGTGGTGTGACACCTGTCCACCTCTCTGACCCTGGACCTCGTCGGGAAATCACGTGTCGTAATATCACGATCCTCGTTGCCAATGTGTACGGGACTTTCAATTCCCCGAACCCCAATATAAATTTCCACCTATCCTCTACTCTGGCACCTGTGGCCCACACTCCTGTGGTGGTCAGGAAATCGCATTTCGCTAAATCGCAATTTCTGTTGCACAAATTCAGAGGACCCTCCATGTCCCGAAACCCGATATGGGATGACACCTGTCTTCCACTAAAATTCTCTGATTGTGGGACCGTCGCGTTTCAGGATTTCGCAAATTCTCCTAGCGTCCTTTTCTCGTCACCGAGAATCCCAAAATGTCAATCCCCGATGCACGTGTGAACTCTCTCCTCCACGTCACCACTTCCTCATCGCTCTATCGGGTATCGCGAAATCGCGATTTCTATTCCAACAATTTCGTTGTATGAAAAAACCCCAAAATGTCGAACCCCGACTCTTTCAGATCCTCGGACACACGTCCCCTAAATCGAACAGCTCTGATCGTATCGAGAAATCACGGATCGCGATTTCATTGTGAAAGAGTTTCACGACTTTGGAAACTCCGATATCCTGAAATCTGACCCTCTAGGATGTCTTGCCACGTGTCCCTGCTAAGATCAACAGCTCTGATCCTATCAGGAAATCAAATATCGCGATTCCTATAGGCGAGATTTCTATGCCTCTGGAAACTCTGATGCTCCAAACGTCGACTCGTCAGGATCTCCTGCCACACGTCCCCGTCGATGGACGGTTCCAAACTCTCGTCGGGAAATCGCGGATCACGATTCCAATATGTGAAGATTCTATGTCCTTGAAAACCTCGATTCTCTGATGAACTGAACCCCGATGACTCCCTGGCTCCTTGACATGTGTCCTTCTGAGATCAACGTCTAGGATTCCTTCTCAGGATTTCAGAACTTTCAATGTCTCTGATTCTTACCCTATGAAGACCTGATGACACCGATATCCTGATGTCTCCTCTGGGACTCCTCCTCTGCTCGTTGGGACTTCAACCCTGCACAACTTCCCAAGATATAATGGTTTATGGGATTTCACCAATCTCCTCTACGAATCCTGACCGTTGATTTCTCCCCACTTGAAGATTTCTCAAGAGTGGCTAAGTGCTCCTTCTCAGCACCTCTTCAGAGGCTTAAACTCCGCGCAATTTCTCTCGGTCTGATGACTGTTGGGATTTCCCTCACGAGATCCAATGGCTGTCATTCCTCCTCTGCTGTGCACTTCTTCTGGCACTCCTCCTGGATGTGAACTTCTCAACGGTCCGGATCTTCCTTCTCCGCCCGATCCAACGGCTCCTGTTTCTCCCTCCTAAGCTTCCTGCGCATATAAGAACATTGTTCTTCCTGAGATTTTCTCCTAGAATCCTTAATGGATTCGGACGTCTACACTCCTGCAGAGTCTTCTCATGCACACGCTAGTGTTATTCCTCCTGATCTTCCGCAACCACTCAAACCCCTTAGGGATTCTGTCTTCTTTCCTCCTTTAGATGGAGAAATAAAATGCCTTCCTGGAAATCTTCCTGCTGCTCAAGCAACTCCTTGCTAATCCTTTTGGGTGTTCAACAACCCAATAAAGGTCCCTCAGTGGACTCTTTCTTCAAATGGCAGAACTCAAATAGTTCTATATTCTTCGGTGCCTGCTTGCACGTTTTCTCGACGCCCTCCTGGCGGAGTCTCTTCTCCACAGAACGTTCAGTAGTTCTGTCTTCCTGTGCACCCTTTGGACCTTCTCAATGCTCTTCTGGTAGAGCTCTCAGAATCCTTAGTGATTCTGCTTCCTTTGAACTCTCAGCAGAGTTCCTTCCTCTGTGCACCTCTGTACACACGCTCAATGACCACTTGGCAGAGCTCTCATAGAATCCTCAGTGATTATGTCTTCAACTGTGTCTCTCCTACACAGCCTTACCTCCTGAGGTGTTCAGAAACCTCACAAGTTTTCTTCTTGAGTTGTTGATCTCAGTCCTGTGCCTCAGCACGTCTTTGCTTGACTCCTCAGAGTTCAGAAGTGCATCCTCTGTGCACGGCTCTCAGAACCTCAGTGTTTTGTCACACCCTCCTGGTATGAATCCTCAAATACCTTCAACCCTGAAATCAAACACACCCCTGCAAAATGCATCAACAATCATACATTCACAACATACATAGCGAACACAMACAGACATCCATATACACAGAATATGCAGGAAAAATTGCTCTGTTTATATTAATAAATGGCAACAATGMTTGTATCTTTACAATGGTGTTCCTGAGCTCTCCTTGGCTCTTCTCCTACAACCTCATCTCCCCTATCTAACTCAAAATGAAATATCAAAAATCTCTTTTACCTGAGAGGATCTTAGCGCTTCCCTCCAGGTTCACCTACCCTAATCAATTACATTCAATGGGTTGTCTAGTCCAGAATCAAATCTAGATCTCAGCCAATCTACAATAAAGGTCGACCCTATCTAACGCCTACTCAAAGGAATGGCTTCCATGGCTCACCATCCTAATACATTTAATTACATTCATTACAAATTCAGATGAGGCTATGCCTCCCTTTTAGCATTTGAATGCATGCGCACTGACGTAGTTGGCTGGCTGGCTGGCTGCGTGGAGAGATGCTCCTACATCATACTCCACAGCTACAAAAATCATGAGCTCTTTCTCATGAGCTTCCTCTGTAAGCGGTTGGAAATCCCCCTGGATCCCAAACAAATATTTGGATCTTTCCATGTGATCCTTTCTGCTGCTACTTCTTCTTTTGTTTCCCTGCTGTTGTTGCCTCTTTCCTTCTACCCAGCTGCTCCCAGCTGGCAGTTCTTGCTGACCCCAACATCATCCTGCTGATCTCCTCGATCACTTCATTCAGCTGCTCTCTTGGCTGGTCTAGTTCTTGCAGTCTCCTCAGCTGCAAATTTTTTTGGCACATGGGCAGATCACCTTGAGCTCCCATGTCTCCTCCATCTTCATTTGTGGCCTTCAATTGCCACTCTACTGCAGACTTCAGTTATGCAATTTCCTCCTGACTGACCTGCTGCTCAGTCATCTTCTTCTCTGACAGCTCAAATTCTGTCAGTTCTCTTGCTGGCCCTGGATTGTTCAACCAATCCTCCAACATGTCCATCTCCATCTCCCATGGAGTGATAAATCTGCCTGCCTGTTCCTTGGCTTCCTCTGTTGTTAGCTTCAGTACTACAACTTCTTGCTTTTCATCTCCCTAGATGAATATGTTGAGACACTCCTCAGAATGCTCATTCTCCCCTTCTTTGTCTTCTGCTTCTTCTTATGTTGTCAGCTCCAATGCTACAACATTCTCAACTTGTTGGCTGAAACTATTGAGTTGTTCCTCAGAACGCTCATTCTCTTCTTTCGTTTCTTCTTGGGCAGTCTTTTCCATCTGCTCCAATTCGCCTTGGACAGTCACGACCAAATGTTCCTCTATTTTTGTTGTTGCATCATCTGCAACACATTTTTCCACCTCCTCCTAGGAAAATGGTAGGAATAACTCAATTCCCCCAATCATTATAATATCATTCTGATCTTCCTCTGTCAGCTGCATCTGCTAATCCAAATTCACCTTTGAGCTCACCTGCTCTGTCAGCTCCCCTGGCTGAATCCAACTCACTTCAGAGTTTATGAGAACTTCAGACAGTCTCATCTACTCATCCCTGCCCATCTGGAAATATGTGACGCTTTCGTTGCTTCCCTAGAAGATTATGAGATCAATCGATCCCATCTTCATCAGCAACCCTTGCTGAATTGAACTCTCCTCCGAGTCCATGAAAATTTCCATCAGTCTCGAATTTTTGTCTTTTCCCACCTGGCAGTCCAAGATGCTTTTGCTACCCTCATGGCAGTATTTGATGCTTCCACTGCCCTCCTGGCAGTCTTCGAGATCCTCATCTGATCTCCTTTCATTGCCTAGATGGAAATGCAAGGTTTCCTCACTGTCCTCCTGACAGTCCATGAGATCTTCATTCGACCTCATCTATGTTCCCTTGCCCATATGGCCATTTGGAAACCTTCCACTACCCTCCTGGCAGTCTATGAGATCCTCAGACGATCCCAATTCATCTTCTTCATCATCCCAATCATCAAGACCCTTTCCAGTCTTTGGCCAATAGTAATCAATCATCTCTTCCTCTGTGGCCTTGAGCTTTTTAGCATACCTCAACCATCTCTTCAACAGTCTGCGTCGTTTCATGACCATCAGTGGATTGATTGGCCATTTTTCTTTTTCCTTTTTCATGGGAAAATTTCGCATTTGTCTCATCCTCCTATCATGTCGCATCTGTAGTTCGAGCTTCTCTATGTCTGCTTTTAGTTCATAGAGTTATTTGGTCTCTTCTTCATCCCATTCGGTAAGCCTTTACGCCTTTCTCTTCTTTCTATGGCCTTCAGTAGCCATGTTGTTGTTCATGTCTGCCTTCCTGGAAAACCTGTTACTGTCACTATGCATCCCTGAGTGTTCCAAATTCATCTTCCTACAGTATCCCTATGACTATTTATGGATTGCTGCCTACCTGCAAACAATCATTACAGAGTCCTCAACAACTCTATCTTCTTCTACCTCCTCTTTTCTCCTATTGCCTGAAATATACAAACAAAGATTTCATCTCTGATACCACTTGACACAGGCACACCACCCAGGGCACGTCCTCTCCCATAGGACCTTCTCCTTGAATGGCCCGAAGAACTAAAATGCTCTTCAAACCCCCTTATCGGGAGTTCTCAACACCCACATAATCTTCTTTATGATCCCCCTACTCCAAATCGGGAAATCGGACTTCGCGTAATCATGAGTCTTGAACTCACAGGTTTGGGTCTCGCAAATCCCCGAAATCCGATGAAATTTCACCCACGTGTTCCTTGCTCTTATCAGGGATTCTCCCGTCGGGAAATCGACACTCACGCTGTTGTTGACAACTTACCTCATAGAACTCTAATTCCCGATATACCGACACTTCAATGTGGTGTGACACTTTTCCACCTCTCTGACCCTGGACCTCGTCGGGAAATCACGTGTTGTAATATCGCAATCCCCGTTGTAAATGTGCACTGGAATTTCAATTCCCCGAACCCCGATATAAATTTCCACCTATCCTCTGCTCTGGCACCTGTAGCCCACACTCCTGTGGCGGTCGGGAAATCACATTTCACTAAATCACAATTTTTGTTGCACAAATTCACAGGACCCTCGAAGTCCAGAAACCCGATATGCGATGACACCTGTCTTCCATTAAAATGATCTGATTGTGGGACCGTCGCGTTTCAGGATTTCGTGACTTCTCCTGGCGTGATTTTCTCGTCACCGAGAATCCTGAAATGTCAATCCCCAATGCATGTGTGAACTCTCTCCTCCACATCACCACTTCCTCATCGTTCTATCGGGTATCGCGAAATCGCGATTTTGATTGCAACAATTTCGTTGTATGCAGAAACCCCAAAATGTCGAACCGCGACTCTTTCGGATCCTCGGACACGCGTCCCCTAAATCGAACGGCTCCAATCGTATCGGGAAATCGCGGATCGCAATTTCATTGTGAAAGAGTTTCGGGACTCTGGAAACTCCGATATCCCGAACTCTGACTCTCTAGGATCTCTTGCCACGTGTCCCTGCTAAGATCAACGGCTCTGATCCTATCAGGAAATCAAATATCGCAATTCCTACAGGCGAGATTTCTATGCCTCTGGAAACTCTGATGCTCCAAACGTCGACTCATCAGGATCTCCTGCCACGCGTCCTCGTCGATGGACGGTTCCAAACTCTCGTCAGGAAATCGCGGATCACGATTCCAATATGCAAGGATTCTATGTCCTCAAAAACCCCGATTCTCTGATGAACTCAACCCTGATGACTCCCTGGCTCCTTGACATGTGTCCTTCCGAGATCAACGGCTAGGATTCCTTCTCAGGATTTCAGAACTTTCAAGGTCTCTGATTCTTACCCTATGAAGACCCGATGAGACCGATATCCCGATGTCTCCTCTGGGACTCCTCCTTTGCTCACAGGGACTTGAACCCTGCGCAACTTCTCGAGATCTAATGGCTGACGGTATTTCTCCGATCTCCTCTATGAATCCTGATCGTCGATTTCTCCCCCCTTGAAGATTTCTCGAGAGTGGATAAGTGTTCCTTCTCAGTACCTCTTCAGAGGCTTAAACTCCATGCAATTTCTCCCGATCTGATGACTATCGAGATTTCCCTCACGAGATCCGACAGTTGTCGGTCCTCCTCTATTGTGCACTTATTTTGGCGCTCCTCCTGGACGTGAACTTCTCAATGGTCCATATCTTCCTTCTCTGACCGATCCAACGACTCCTATTGCTCCCTCCTAAGCTTCCTACGCGTATAAGAATGTTGTTCTTCCTTAGCTTTTCTCCTTGAATCCTTAATGGATTCTGACGTCTGTGCTCCTGCAGAGTCTTCTCATGCACATTCTAGTGTTGTTCTTCTTGAGCTTCCAAAACCACTCAGACCCCTTAGCGATTATGTCTTCTTTCCTCCTTCAGATGGAGAAATAAAATGCCTTCCTGGAAATCTTCCTGCTGCTCAAGCAACTCCTTGCTAAGCCTTCTAGGTGTTCAACAACCCAATAAAGGTCCCTCGGTGGACTCTTTCTTCAAATGGYAGAACTCAAACATTTYTCTGTTCTCCTGTCCCTGCTTGCACGTTTTCTTGACGCCCTCCTGGTGGAGTCTCTTCTCCATAGAATGTTCAGTAGTTCTATCTTCATGTGCGCCCTTTGCACCTGATCAATGCCCTCCTGGMAGAGCTCTCAGAATCCTTAGTGATTCTKCTTCCTTTGAACTCTCAGAAGAGTTCCTTCCTCTGTGCACCTCTGTACACAYGCTCAATGCCCACTTGGTTGAGCTCTCACAGAATCCTCAGTGATTTTGTCTTCAACTGTGTCTCTCCTACACAGCCTTACCTCCAGAGGTGTTCAACAACCTCACAGGTTTTCTTCCTGAGTTGTTGATCTCAGTCCTGTGCCTCAGAACATCTTCACCTGACTCCTCAGAGTTCAGAAGTGCATCCTCTGTGCATGGCTCTCAGAACCTCAACGTTCTGTCACACCCTCCTGGTATGAAGCCTCAAAGACCTTCAACCCTGAAATAAAACACACCCCTGCAGAATGCATCAACAATCATACATTCACAACATACATAGGGAACACACACAAACATCCATATACACAAAATATGCAGGAAAAACTACTTTGTTTATATTAATAAATGGAAACAATGCTTGTATCTTTACAATGGTGTTCCTGAGATCTCCCTGGCTCTTCTCCTACAACCTCATCTCCTCTATATAACTAAAAATGAGATATCAAAAATATCTTTTACCTGAGAGGCTCTTAGCGCTTCCCTCCAGGTTCACCTACCCTAATCAATTACATTCAATGGGTTGTCTAGTCCCAAATCGGATCTAGATCTCAGCCGATCTACAATAAAGGTCGATCCTATCTAACGCCTACTCAAAGGCACGACTTCCATGGATCATTGGCCTAAGACATTTAATTACATTCATTACAAATTCAGATGAGGCTACGCCTCCCTTTTAGCATTTGAATGCATGCGCGCTGACGTGGCTGGCTGGTTGGCTGGCTGCGTGGAGAGATGCTCCTGCATAATTTTGCAACTTGATTATCTTCACCTTCGACACACCTTGATAACATGTTTCAAGGATGTCCCAAGCCATATTTCAAGATGCAGCACTAGAAATCTTCGTATATGGATTCATTTAATCCTTGTTGGATTAAGCCAAGAGCCTTGTTATCCTTTTTCCTGTTTTCCTTCAGCAAAACATGGTCAGCATTAGAGAGAGCCAATTATGTTGCTGCATCGACTGGCTCAACATAACCATCAATAACATAGGTCCATAAATCCTGCGAACACAAAATTGTCCTGATTCGAATATACCAAGAGTCATATGACTTATCACTCAGGACAAGAAACTGAACTTGAGAAGAACTTTTACCAGACACAGCCATTTATACAAAAAAATTGAAAGAAATTAAATAAACCTTTACGTAGGAAAACAAGAGGGTAAAATTGGGCACCAATATAAACTATCTTTACTGAAATGTGAAAACATAGGCAGATCGGAGTTCAGGTTTCAGCTTATACAAACACCTAACGCAAACAAATAAACTTTGCACGGTCCAACAAATAAACTCTGCACACTCCAACTCCAACAACCTTATACGAAGTCAATAAACAAAATAGTGTATAAAATATCGTGAAATTATTAAGGCTAAGATATAAATCGAAAGAGTTTACAAACTCAATAAATAAAATAGCGTATCAATGGAGAGAATAAATCTGAATACAAGAAATAAAAAATTCCATTCAATATGTTTTCAAGCTACATAAGATTACAATTTGTTTCTCGTATTTAAACACTAACATAAATTAAAAAATTTCCCCTTCAATCTTATAAAATATTTAATCAAGGTGGTGATGGTATCTTGTTGCCTTCAAAGGTTAAGGAGACCACCGCTTAATCAATTTTGGACAAATTAGTAAATCGGTGCTTAATCCTCGAGTCTTGAAGGGTCAAGACAACCACCGATTCATCGTTTACACAGACGGTGAAATGATTATTATCTAACATTTTTGAGTGGAATGGTTTTGCGTCTGAGTTTGTAAATTGTGTGTGTTCTACTATGACTGGAGAAAACAACTTCAAAGATTGTTGATCTTGTGGGGGATCAATATTCTCTGAACTGTAGTTATTTTTAGAAGCCCTATTTTTTTTGTAAATTTATTAAGCAATTTTAATTTCTTACACAAAATTTCTTACCTATTTGAAATCTCATGCATAACCTTGCTTTCCATCTCTCAATTTAATTTAATTGAAATTATTTTATGTTTGGCTCTTGGGCATCTCAAATTTCATGCATAGACTTACTTTCATTCTATCAATTTAATTGAAACTATTTCATGTTCGAATCTTGGGTATCTCAAATCTCATGCATAGAGTCGATTAATTTAAATTATTTCATGTTGGGTTCTGTTCTTTTTAGATGCAAGCAACCAATCGTCGAAAAAAATCTATAGTATAAGGAAGTTTGTCCAACCTTCAATATGGTTGGAGCCTTCGATATGATTTGACACCGTCATTTATCGATCCCTTTGAAACCATGCTTGAGCGAATCCGAGCCCTTTCAAACCCTCATTCTTCAATGAACCAAATCTTCATTATAGTTACATGTGGCTCTAAATAGTTTAACCTTATGGCTCCAAGTGTCTTCCATGTTTATTAAATTTAGGTTTTCATTGTGGTAGCTTAACATACATATTTAGTAGTTAACATGCACGTGTTTCTTTTCTCGTTAGTTTAACCTACTACCTTTGGGTTATCCATCTGTTTAGTAGTTAGTCTCCCTCTATTATCCCCCTTTAGGGATGATTTTAAGGATGGAAAATTATTTTAAAATGTAGAAACCTTGGCGAATCTTATTAATCCTTCATACGCCAACTATAAATGTTCGGCGATATTTTTGTAAAAATATTCAAATTTCTAAGAATTTTATATATTTTTTATAAAATTTTGGCGATTTTTAAGGTAAAATAATTTTATCGTATAGAAATTGGGCGAATCATTTTTAAAATAGCGAATCTCGTTTTTGGAAAAACCATGGAAAATTAACCCATGAGAGAAATTTAGCCCCTAAAATCATCCCTGTCTCCCTTTAGGGTAGTCAACATTTTATTGCTTTCTGATTAGTTTAATCTACGTCTGAAGTAGTGTAAGTCGTTGCTTATTATTGAATTTAAGTTTTTTTTAAGTAGGCATGGCCACCAGGGTTGGAATTTCAAATGAATGTCACCCATCAAATTTGATGTTTGTAACCAGATTACTAAACATTTTACATATTTTAAATTTGTTTAATGACAATTACACTGAAGTGTTGTTTGTATTTGACTCGTGACGACCAATTTACCCATCAAATTCCAGCTTTGATGGCCACATATATCTAAATATTAAATTGTTTATAAGTTTAACCAACCATGAACACATATATTTAGATATTGAATTGTTTATTAGTTTAACCAGCCATGGTACATAAATATTTATGTAAGAACATTTGTTTTGCACCATCTCTATTAACTCATTCGTCAACAAACCTGCCTATATTATCTCCTAGTTAGTTTAACCAACCTATGTTACGTTATGCATTTTAGTTCCTTAAACGGATAACCCATTCCATAGCATTTAGTCCTTAAATGGATAACCCATTTCTTAGCATTGTATATGGTTTTTTTAGCAATGACATTTAATTTCTTACAAGGATACGTTTTATTTTCCTTTATTTTATTGATTTTAATTCCTTACATATGTTTTATCTACATTTATTTTATTGATTTTAATACTTTAAATAAGAAAAAAATTAAGAACTTTTAATAGATTCTAATCACATAAGACAATGTTCATTAAAATCAACATGTTAATCTTTTCCCTATAACCACCATGCAATTTAGTTTTTCTTTCAGTTATTTTTTCTTATTATTGTTTTTTATTTTTATTTTTTAAGATAAAAAGTAAATTAAGATTTTAAAAGATTGTAATGACATAATAATCTAGTCATTAATTGTCCACATGCCAATCACCATTATAAAGTAAATTAGAAATTTAAATAACAAATTATTTTATTTTAAGCAAGGAAGTATTTTGTGAGGTTTGGGTATATGATTTAGGCTTGGGGTTTGGTCTTTAAGATTAAAAGGCTTAGGCATAGGAATAAGATTAGGAGTTAGGCTTAAGCTTAGGCCTAGGCTAGGCTATGGTAGAGTGGGTTATTTTAGGCTAAGATAAGGTAGAATAGGATACACTAGGCTATGTTAGGCTATGCTAGGGTAGACTAAGGTGGTAGAATAGGCTATGCTAAGGTAGGGTAAGGTATGTTAGGCTATGTTGGTGTAAGGTAGGATAGGATAAGTTAGGGTAGGATAGTCTAAGTTAGGATATAATGGGCTAAGTTAGGATATGATAGGATAGGTTAAGGTAGGATAGTCTAGGCTAAGTTAAAGCGAGATAAACTAGGCTAGGTGAAAGTAAGATAGTCTAGGCTAGGTTAAGGTAGGATAGGCTAGGATAGAGTAGGTTAGGCTACAGTAGGATAGGAGAGGCTAGGATAGGGTAGGATAGGGTAGGAAAGAGTAGGCTAAGCTAGAATATAGTAGGCTAGGCTAGGTTAAGGTAGACTAGGGTAGAGTAGTAAGCTAGGCTAATCTAGAGTAGGCTATGATAAGATAGAGTAGGCTAGGGTAGGATAAAGTAGGCTAGGGTAGGATAGAGTACAATAAGATAGGTTAGAGTGGGCTAGGAAAGGTTAACATAGGCTAGAATAGGATATCCTAGGCTAGGATAGAGTAGGATAGACTACTCTAGAGTAGGATAGGATAGCCTAGAGTACATTAGGAAAGATTAAGGTAGGGTAGGATAGAGTAGGATATGATAGTGTAGAATAGAATAGGATAGGCTAGAGAAGGCTAGGCTAGGCTAGTGTAGGCTAGGCTAGGCTAGGCTAGGCTAAATGTATTAGGCTAGGATAATGTGTGATGTTTCCCAAATTTCACAAATAAAAAAAAAAATTATTTAGGGTCACTATAATTTACCATTTGTCTAAAAGAGGAAAACCTTCGAACAATAATAAACTTTATGACAGAAAGGTTCCACTACTTTCTTGGCATACATATCTTAGTCTTACCACTTCTTGACATGGATGTAGGTTACATATATAACTAAGTGTCCATGTTTATTATGACAATGTTAATCACACCTTCCAGAAGAGTGAAGGTGTAATCTACTACTTAAGGCATATATCCATCTTGGTCTTTCATTCTATTGGCACAAAGTGTTTATAAAAAACACTAGAGGACTCCTATCATATTCAGGAAAACCCATATTATAATTATGTAACCTTTTAATAGTCCTGACTATTTGGTATTACAACTATAAGTATGCTACACAAGTATTAGCTCGGGGTAGTTACAACTATCACAAGGGTAATTGTTATTGTCGAATGACCACAAGGTAACTAACTTGGATCCAAGTGTTTACGATGCTATAGGTAATAGCCTGAATAACATTTGATGCACATTATAAAGCCTAACTAGCCTGTACTTATTCTATAACATCCAAAAGAAAAAAAAAAATTAAGGCTGAAAATGCTTAGGTAATTATTTCCATTTTTGGTAAATTCGAAATTGGAAAATTATTGTCATTTATGGCAATTCCAAATTTCGAATTTAGTTAATTGTAAATAATGATTATGACTTTTGGGAAAAGATCTGATTTGACCCACCTAACTCTCTGACTATGACACTTGTAAGAAACAATTTTTTTTATATTTATTGTTGATGGACAAATGGAACAACTAGGTTAAAATCAATTAGCCATGGCTCCATGTGTGGGGAACATGTTGGAACTACCTTATGGGTGAATGTTACAAGTGGAAAATCAAGTATTTGGCCATTGGAAGCCCCTGAAAATCAAAGATTTGGAAAGATGCAAAAATTCCCAAGGGGAAAAAGACTTAGGCACAATTTGTTTTGGATATATAACATATGAGAGGAGGCATGATGTTCCCTAGTATGTTGGGGGGAATAATAATCTCTTGTTGTTATGCATACTACTTTCTAAGTGTGATGCAAGGAGAAGTTGCTAAAATTAAAGGACTATTGTTGAGGAGGAGTTTTGAGTTCTCCCTCATGGATTCATGGTCAAGCTAGGGGGTGAAAGGGACAATTAAATTGGTTGTTTAGTTCTAAGGTTGGGAGGAACTTGGTTGTTCCATTTGTTGTTCATAAATTGTTTATATATGTCTATCTACTCCTTCTCTGTTGAAATGTTTTTGAATTATTGGATGATATAATTGCATATGTTTAAATATGAATGAATTTCTCTATTTTATTAAATTCTAATGGAATGAAATGAAATGTAGGATAAACCCTTACAATTTAACTCTAGATGTTGAGAAAACCTTTCTACGTATCTTGGATTGAATGGAATCGAATTATGGAAATGTGTTAGGAAATATATCTATGTTAAATAGAATATTATTTCATTATACTGTGCTAGAAATCACTACCAGATCAGTGAATCACATACATCTGGTTATTCCGTTTTGCAAGTGAACTTTGGACTATGAAAATGTTATTCTAGAAGTAAATCTGAGTTTTAAAACATTTACATACCTATACATACAAACATGTATGTGTGGGTCATCCCTTATTTCTGGATGAATTTTTCTATCGATTAAATTATTGTTGGAATGATTACATACAATAGGAAGTATACACACACACACACACACACACATACATATATATATACAAATTTGCATGACTCATTTTAAATGTCTATTGTATGAATACAACCAGGTACTAAAAATATAATGCAAGGCAGACAATCTAACTAGTCATAAACAAATTTTTGGAAATGAAATGATGGAAAGAGAATAGTCTATCTAGTCACAAACGAAGATCTGGAAAATAAATAATATATGGAAAACGAACAGTCTAACTAATCATGAACAGAGTTATGGAAATGAAATATTAGAGGAACAAAAGCCCGATGAGTCAAAAGACAAAGATTTTGAACACCTAGAATTTGTATGTACATACATTTCTTCGATAAGTTTGAATTACATAGCTGTATTAAAAAATAATAAAATAATTCGAACTTCTTTATAAATATGAAGGTGAACCTAGAAGGGAGTATAGAGTAGAATTTTCCAATACAAGAATACTTATTGCTACCCATTCCATAATTCTATGTATAACATAAATAATTGACTGATAGAGCTTCCATCTAAGTCGACTATAAAACTATGAACAATGGTACAATCATGTTCGTTGAATCCTATTCTTTACTATTACACAACAACAAGGTTTTTAATCTATATGTCCTTCCTTTAAAATTTAAGATACATAGATAAAGAATAGGCTATCTTTTTAAACTTGAACAATATCGCCCACGATGATGGTGTTCTAAAATAGAATCATATAATTCATTAGAGATATAGGGCGCTCTCTTAAGAGATATAAAGTGAAACTCAAATACCTTTTGTGCGTATGGCATGGTCCTGAATCTGAAACTTGAATGGTTAAAGCCCCTGTAAGGAAATATAAGCTTATCATTAGTAATTATCCAACATAAGTTAAATGAGTGTAATGTTTGAATAGAATGAATTAAGAAAGGAATTTTTATAGAATGTCACTTAACTTTTGGCTTAAGAAAACTAGTGTCCTTTTCCCATTCGCATTTTGGTTGAGTAGATACCCCAGACCGAGGGGGAAGTGAACCAAGAACTTTCTGATGGGTGCCCTCGTACTAATAGGGGTCCCATCATTAGATTGGTTACCGAATGGTCTAAAGAAAACCTTTCAGGAAATTAAATAAATAAACAATAACAATACCCCAAGAACTTGCAAATCCTAACTGCAAGGGTTCGTGTGGCATATGTAGGACGAATGCATGAATCAAGTCAGAGTATCAATTTAAATATTTTCATGCTGAAAGAATGCATTTCTCAAACTATAAACACATAGTTAAATACTGTATGCCAATTAAGTTTATCAAAGTCTAAACATGGATTGACTATCTATGTCGAAGAGAGTGCATTGGTCAAGAATTAAATAAAGAGTTCATATTTATTTCAAATACTAGGCTTCAAATGGTATTACCACACACACACAAAGATAATATCAAAATGAAAAATGTAGCCCAAATTTAATTACAGACTCAAATATTTGTATGTTGTAGGGTACTTCTTAATGAATTGTTTGTGGCACAGAATCCCCACTTTATATTTATATAGATATATATATATATATATATAATGGAAATACAGTAATCCTTTAAGAGATATTTCAGTTGTAAGAATTCGCTAGAAGTATGATAGAACCTACAGAATGGTGGAATCCCAAGAAAAAATTAGTATGACAATACCCAACAGAGCCAAAGAAGCGTTATAATACCTTATCGAAAGGAAATTGTTTTCACCCGAATAGAGTATAACATGCAACACACGGTATGGGTTTTACCCTACTAAGCCAAATTTCTAGACTAGAACTCCCACACAGTCTCACAGAGACCCAACACAAGGTCACCGTGCATAAAAATAGGGAACCCATAAAATAAAGTAGAGGGAAAATGAAAACCCTGAGTGTAAAGTACATATACGTTAACCTTGATAAATGCCTATGCAAAATCGTTGAAGTCGGAAACAAGAAGGCGGAGCACCGAGATATTTTTTTCAGAAAGGTTTTATAACAAAACAAAAGATAAGTCTACTTATCCAGGACCAAGAATACTCTAGGGAGTTAAGAAAAAGAAAAAGTATAATGGCGAAAAAAGTTCACTGAAAGTCGTAAAAAGATTTACAGTACAGAGTGTTTTCTTCCACTATAACGAAACCCCGAAGGTTCCATCCAACTACTAGAACAAAAGAGAATTATGGAGTTACCATGGCAGTAGAGTAGACTTTCATGCTTCCACCAGGTGAAAAAATTCCCCAAGTTGTCGACCTCCCTCGCTGAGAAAAAATGTAGAGCTAATTCAAAAACTTCACAAAGGCGAAAAATCATCTAGTCCTATAAATCCTTACTACACAGAGTAAATGGTGGTAGTACGAAGAATGTCTCTGGCCATGTGATGGGGCAGAGATGCCACAATCATATTGGATGAGGGGTCGAGTGATAACCTCGGGTTTCACACTCACAGGGTTTCCACTAATGACATGTTCAGAGGTTTAAATCATGACCGACAGGAACCTTTCATTTCATATTCAATTAATGCAAAGTAAAGGACAGTTCCTTCATGGCACAACACACTAAACCATTGAACTCTATCTTCTATCTTTCAGTTAAGGCAAGGATAAACAATTTGTTATGGATAATATTATTATCAAAACCTTTATTTTAATAGTAATCGGAAGATCTATACACAACCAGTAATCACAGGGGGTCGTTCGATTTATTCAGCCATATGAAGTAACGTTAAACACCTTATGCTAAGATGATAACATTTTAACTAAGCGTGTACACTCTCGACCCCATTGTAATGTGGATATAGTCTATGGTATAAAAGTTTTAGTTCAAAAAGTGAAATGAGGTTTTCCCTTGTGCACAATCATGGAATCTGATGCTTAGGGAAGAGTATAAGTTTGTGAATCCTAAGTCTAATAAAACACACACACACACACACACACACACACACACACACACACACACATATATATATATATATAAGTATTAGAATAGCATTAGGATTGAAGGGTTATAAAAGGGTGGATGTTAGAATGTGGATATCATTCATATAGATGTTTTGTTCAATATGAGTTAAGTTGGAGTAGAAATGTTCATAAAATGATCGTTCATAATTTTGATAGCCACAACATAGGAATCTCGCAGAAATTAACAATGATGATAAATACCTACTTCTCTTAACTGCAAGTCTTCTAGAATAAATTGAAGATTAGTGTTCCTCATAATTTTTTTTTTTTTTTTTGGAAAATTTGGTGTACATTACATATGGTATCAGAGAAAAGGTTACAACACTTGGAACTTAAGCAAGGCCAAAATATTTACTTAGCACATATTTTTCCTGTTTATGTAAAACTAACAAAACAATTAGTGTTACAAAAAAAAAACACATTATTTCTTTTGTAATCATGGTAGCCTAGAACGAAGAAAAAATTAGACTCAAGGAAAATGTTGAACAAAGGCGTCTTGAAGATTAGAGGTAGAATAGTGACAGAAGTTCACCTACCGAGTTCTGAAAACTATGAGAAATCTCATTGTCGAGCTGCAAGTTTTCAAAGCAGACAATGAGAAACTTAAAAAGGCACAGCACGAACAACAGGAAATAAATGAAGTCCTGCTATGAATCATAGTGACAAAAAAGGGCCCAAAGGATGATAATCAGGAAGAAGAGGTCATTAAAAGGGCCTCCAATAATTCTGGTCCTGTAGTAGAAAAATAGGACAACTCTTCTGAAGGTTCACCTTCAACAGAAAATAGAAGAAAAATAGGAAGAAAAAGGAAACATGTGGACCATCTAGAGGGAGAATTTAAGAAAATCAAACTGTCTACCTTTGACGGGGAATCCAGAACAAGGTAGGAATATGAAGCATGGTTATTATAAATAAAGAAGTGTTTCCACATATACAACTATTCTATCAATATGAAGGTCAGAATGGCCATCTATAATATGAAAGGAAAGGCTATAATATGGTGGAAAGACATGAATTTGGCCAAGGGCTTAAAATAAAAACACATGGAATGGTCGGATTTTAAGAAATACTTTAAGAAAAAATACCTATATGAAAGTTACTATGAAATAAAAACCAAATAATTTTGTGAGTTACGACTCAATCAAATGGGTATGGATGACCTGATAAAAAAATTCTTGGAATTACTAAGATTCGTGCCTTATATCTGGGAGGACAAAGTGAAAATACAGTGGTTCCTAAGCTATTTACCAAAGTCCTATAAGGAAAGAATCGAATTCGATAATCATAAGTCCTTGAACAATTTTTAAAAAAAAATCCGAATGTGTTTCGACCAATACAAACAACAATCAAAATTTCCCAAGGCTTGGAAATACAAGAAACAAGACTGAATGAACCAGCGGAATAAGGGATGTCATCCAACCCCTTTTCACAATGTAGAAAAGAGTTTTGCAAGGAAATTTTTTCACTCCAACAACCAAAACACCCAAGGAGGTGGTAAACTAGTTAATATGGGAACAAAGAAGTTTGGGGATAGCCCCCTCGAACCGCTGAAATTTTGGGAATGTGGAGAACCCCACCTAAGGAGGAACTGTCCACATTTGAATTTAGCAACCAGGACTACAATTCACAACCTACATGAAGCCTCTATAATGGGAGAGGTGGGAAGAATATTTCATCGGATCAATGCAGTTGTGGATGGCCGACAAGCTGACCACCAATCCATTGTAGTGGAAATTGAAGGTAAAATTAACAATACTCGTATTTTTGTTTTAATTGATCTAGGAGCTATGTTGAGTTACATTTCTCATGGTGTAGTAGATTCAAATAAACTCAAAAAAAAAAGACATACAAAATTTTAGCAAGTACAACTAGCAATAGGAACAAAAAGAAAAGTATCTGATTTTATTTTTGATTGTGAGTTCAGTTTAGGTGGTCAAAACACAAAGACAAATCTAAAACTTCTACCATTAGGGTATTATGACATCATTATCGGAATGGATTGGTTAGAAAGGCATAAAGTAGTGTTAGATTGTTATGAAAAATAGCTCAAGTATAAAGACGAAAACAACACTGTTCAGACAGTTCAAGGTATACAAAAACCAATATCAGCTAGACAGATTTCAGCAATGCAATTTAAGAAATGCATGAGAAAGGTTTGTCATATTTATGCCATCCAAGTAACAAATCTGTTGCAAAAAGAAAATAAACCTATCTTGGAGGATTTTTTCGTCTTGCATGATTTCATAGATGTGTTTTTTGATTGGATACCTGAATTACCCCTAAGGAGAGAGATAGACTTTTATATCGACCTACTAACTAGTTCAGACCCTATATCTAAAGCACCCTACCAAATGAGTTTACCAGAATTAACAGAATTTAAAATTCAACTGTAGGAATTATTGGACAAATAATATATCAGACTGAGCATTTCAACATGGGGAGCACCAGTCCTTTTTGTTAAAAACAAAGATGAAACTGTGATATTATGCATCTATTACAGACAATTAAACAAAATGAATATTAAGAACAAGTACCCCTTACCTATGATCAATGATCTGTTCGATCAAGTAGGTGGGGAAAAGATTTTTTCTAAATTGGATTTAAGATCTGGTTATCACCAAGTTAGAATAAAAGATGAGGACATAAGTAAAAAATATTTCATAACGAGATACGTACATTACGAATTTGTTGTTATACTGTTTGGACTCACTAACGCACCAACCACATTTATGTTTTTAATGAACAGTATTTTCAGTCAGTACTTGGACAAGTTTGTTTTGGTATTTACTAACGATATCCTAATGTATTCTAAAAAAAAATAATAACACAAAGATCACCTAAGGATAGTTCTTCAAACTTTGAGGAAACACAAACTGTATCTCAAATTTGATAAGTGTTACTTTTATCAGAAGAAAATATAGTACCTAAGACATGTAATATCTGAGAAAGGTATTGGCGTCGATCCTAAGAAAATAAGAGCCATGATGGAATGGCCAATTCTGAAGGATGTAGTGGACATCCTATCATTCATAGGAATCACTGGATATTACCATAGATTTATAGAGGGGTTTTCCAAGATTGCATAACCTATCACATTATTACAAAATAAGGGAACTAAGTTTAACTGGTCGTACAAATGTCAGGACAATTTTAATAAGTTAAAGGAATTGTTAATAACCGCACCCATTTTAAAGGTAGCAGATCCAAAAAAAGACTTCACATTCTGTGTGGATGCGAGTAAAGAAGGAATAGGTAGTTTCCTTACTCAAGAAGGGCATGTTATTTGTTATGAGTCTCAAAAACTAAAGGAGAACGAATGAAACTATGTCACTCATGACTTAGAGTTGGAAGATGCAATACATGCCTTAAAGATGTGGTAGAACTAAATAATGGGAATAACATTTATGTTATTGATGGATAAGAGAAGCGTGAAATTTTTGTTTAGTCAACCAGACCTTAATGCAGGGAAAGAAATATGGTTGGCCTTCTTGAGTGAATTTGACTTTGAGGTAAGACATATCATGGGTAAATAAAATAAGGTGGATGATGCCTTAAGAAGAAGAGTTCATGAGTTGTTTGAAATAAACACTCGCAGGGCAGAAAGCGATCTTGAACAGAGGATAAAGGCTGCAAGTAATAATGATGAGAATTACACTAAAACAGTGGCATAATTACCAAATAAGACAGAAAGTTCAAACAAAAAAGATCTAAGTTTGGACAAAAATGGTCTACTGTGATTTGAAAACATAATATATATACCAGATTCAGTGGAATTAAAGTCAACATTTTTGGACGAATTATACAAGAAACCATATTTTGGTCACCCGGGATACCAAAACACGGTAACAACACTAATGAAGTTATTTTATTGGCCCAATATGAAGGGAAAAACAACATAATACTTAGCTAAGTGTCAAGATTTTCAGCAGCTAAAATACAAACACTTTTATCCAACTAGCCTATTGCAACCCTTACCTGTGACGTAATGGAAATGGGATACTATATCACTGGACTTTATTACTGGTTTTCCTAGAACTCAAAAACAAAATGATTCAATTATGGTGGTAATCAATAAGATTAGTAAGTTTGCACACTATATTCCTATAAAGTCTACTTTTAAATCTATTAACATAGCTGAAATATTCATGAAAGAAATTTTTAGAATGCATGGTATTCCTAAAATGGTGATTTCGGATAGAGATGTAAAATTTACATCTTCTTTTTGGAAAGAATTGTTTGCAGGGTTAAATACTAACTTGAATTTTAGCACAAGTTATCATCCACAAACGGATGGGCAAACTGAAAGAACAAACCAAATCGTAGAAGATATGTTACGCATGTACATAAGAACAAAACCAAGCAAGTGGAAATACTACCTACACTTGGTGGAATTTGCGTACAACAATGGCTACCAAACTTCGGCTAAGATGAGCCCCTTTGAAGTATTGTACGACATAAAGTGTATGAATCTCACTAGATGGGATAACCCAGTTGAGAGACTCATGGTGGGACCATAGATGCTCCAGGAAATAGAGAGCATAGTAAGAAAAGTACAATAGAACTTAAAAGAGGTGCAGGATAGATAGAAAATTTACGCGGACCTGAAAAGAAGACACCTAGAATTTCAAGTGGGAGACCACATATATTTAAAAGTCAAGGCCAGAAGAAGTTCGCTAAATATAGGGAACTCTTCCAAGTTGGAACCTAGGTTTTGTGGCCCTTTCAAGATCTTAGCTCGAATTGGACCCGTGGCATACCAACTCCCACTTCCTACCAATCTAAAAATTCATAATGTATTTCATGTTTCTTTGTTAAAGAATTGTGTTCATGACCCTACTCATATGATTGATTGGAACTTGGTGCAGGTGGAGCCAGAAGGAAAGTTCCAAGCAGAACTCTTGCCCAATCTCGTCAAGATATAAATAACACTACGGAATAGAGTCTTCACCCAGGTAAAAGTGTAATGTAAACACTTTAGCCCTGAGAAGGCCACTTGGGAGTTGGAGGGATATTTGCAGAAATATCATCCAATCCTATTCCGAGAAAGGGACGAACACTGAGGACAGTGTTTTATTGAAGGGGAAAGGATGTAACATACCCAAAAATAAATTATTATTAAGTCTAAAATTGCTTAAGAATTTATTTCCCTTTTTGGTAAATTTGAAATTGGAAAATTATTTCCATTTATGGAAATTTTGAATTTTGAATTTAATTAATTGTAAATTATGATTATGAAAATTGGGAAAAGATTTGATTTGACCCAACTAACTCTTTGACTATGACACTTTTAAGAAACAAACAATTTTATATTTATTGCCGATGGACAAATGGAACAGCCAAGTTGAAAATCAATTGAACATGACTCCATGAGTGAGGAACATGCTAGAACTACCTTAGGGTTGAATGTTACAAGTGGAAAATCAAGAATTTGGCCATTAGAAGCCATGAAAATTAGGGATTTGGAAAGCTGCAAAAATTTCCAAAGGGGAAAAGACCTAGGCACAAATTCTTTTGGCATATATAGAATATGGGAGGAGGTAGGATGCTACCAAGTATGCTAGGAATTATAATCATCTCTTGCTGTTATGGGTACTTTTTCTTAGTTTGAGGCAAGGAGAATTTGTTTTTTGAAACTGAAGAACTATTGCTAAGGAGGAATTCTGGATTTTTCCCTCATGGATTCATGGTCATGCTAGGGGTTGAATGTAACAAGTAGTTTGGTTTTTTTGTTCTAAGGTTGGGAGGAACTCGGCTGTTCCATTTGTTGTTCGGAAACTATTCAGATATGTCTATCTACTCTTTCTCTATTCAAATGTTATTTGAATTATTAACTGTTAGAATGCATCTATTTAAATCTGGATTAAATCATTTTGTTTATCAAAATTCTGATGGAATGGGATGAATTGTAGGATAAACCCTTACTGTTTAATTATAGGTGTTGAATAAAATTTTATGTATCTTGGTTGTAAATAAAATTTAATTATGAGAATATATTAGGATATGCCTCTGTGTTAAACAACATATCCTTTCATTTCTATTCTGAAATCCTTACCAGATATATAAATCATATGCATCTAAGATATTCAGTTCTGTAAGTGAACTTTAGACTGTGCAAGCACTAAAGGAAATTTTGAAAGTAAAATTGAGACTGATATATATATATATATATATATATATATACAGACATATCTCTGTAGGTTATATAAGCAAGACCATAATAAATAATTGAAATAGCAGACAATGCAAGTGCCAAACGAGACTTGATGAATTAACCATGTGAGCATATATATATATATATATATATATATATATATATATGTTGTGCATGAAGTTGCATAACCTTGCCTACAACTAATTTAATTATACATATGAATGAAAATAATTGACACGAGATATTTCGAAGAAACATTTCATTATTTAAAACTAAACAACAATTAATGTATAGTCCAGTTATTCCCTCATAAACCCCAATAGGTTATCTGGTTTCAATTTTTACACAGTCACAATACATATACTAATTAAAAAAAATCACCGTATTTGAATAGAATAAAGACAATGGTACATTTCATTAACAACATGTTTTAGAAGATATGCATATCTATAGGCTCAGATACAAATAGTCATAAACAGAACACCCGGAGCAATAACCAACATCGTTGAGACCCAGACCTGAAAACCTTCAAGTACAAACTTTAAATTCAAACCCGAGTACTATTTTTGAATAGGTTATGATCTTGATCCATCATGATGACCATGTAAGCCCTGCAAGAAAGATGAGATCAATTGTTGGCATCAGATAGAAGCTAAACAAAAATTTAGAATATAAGATAAGTCATATAAGATAATGAATATCTCATCTGACAGTTTAATACTTATCTTGAAGTCATCATCGGTAGGTTTCCAGAAGTAGTCATGATCCATAGGCACTCTAAAAGGGGAAGAGTGAACTTGAATAGTCTGATTTGTACCCTCGTAGTAAAAATAGGGTCCCATCAATAGATGTGATAAACAATACAGAAAATAAAGTATACAAACTATTTTCACAACTGTAAAATGGTTCAGACATTTTTCAAGAAGAATAATCAACATCTTATAGCATATGATTACTACACAAAGTCACCAGTCGAGTCACAAAGAGAATTCACCGAAGTATGGTACTTGTAAGAATGAATTCATACAGAAACCCTTATGAAGAATTTAAACCAATAAAGAATACGTTTATGAAGAAATTTAAACCAATACAAAAACCATTATGAAGAAGTCTAAATCAAACAAAACTTAAATTGAACTTTACTCGAACACCACAGGAAGAAAATCCCAATCATAAATTAGGATATGATCTAAAAGTGATCTTTATTTCCTAATTTAACCACAGTTTCACATGAACCATAGTTAAGAAAGTTAAAGACTAGCTTTTGAATCATTTTCTTCTAGAAATTGAAGAACGTCGAGTTACACGATGAGTGACCCCTGCTATTATTGTCATGTTCCAGTATGAGAACGATTTATGACAGACAATGACAGGTGTATACAGAGAATCGAAGGAATTTGAGAAGCTTAATAGAGGAACAAGTCCCACACAGTCTTCACGACTATTAATTAAATAAACTCGAAGGAAAATGAATTTAACACATACACTGTGTAAGTGAAAGGGCTCCAATAGGTCGACTAGATGTTGGTGTTCATATTTCACTTGATGACAATATTGAAACTTGGATAAGTATTTTGCTATTTCACCCTTCATATTAGGCCAATAAAATAACCTCCTTAGTACTGTTACCATTTTCTGGTATCCCAAATGACCAGAGTATGGTTTCTTGTCTACTTTGTCCAAAATCGTTAACTTTGATTCCACCGAATCTGGTATATATATTCTATTTTTAAATCGTAGTATACCATTTTTGTCCAAACTTAGATTTGCTTTGTCTAAATTTTTTTGTATTATTCTATAAATCTTCCATTGTTTTAGTGTAATTTTCATCATTATTAACTCCGGCCTTTATCCTCTACTCAATATCTCTTTCTACCATGCTAATGTCCATTTCAAACAACCCATGAACTCTTCTACTTAAAGCATCAACCACCTTGTTTTCCTTACCCTTGATGTGTCTTACCTCAAATTCAAATTCACTCAAGAAGGCCAGCCATATTTCTTGCCTTTCATTAAGGTTTGGTTTACTAAACAAAAAATTCACACCATTGTTATTAGTCAATAATAGAAATTTCCTGCCCATTATATAGTGTTGCCACATCTTTAATGCATGTATTACCACTTCCAACTCTAAGTCATGAGTGACATAGTTTCATTCGTGCTCCTTTAGTTTTTGGGACTCATAAAAAATAATGTTACCTTCCTAAGTCAGGAAACCACCCAAACCTTTTCTACTTTCATCCACACAGACTGTGAAGTCTTTGTCCAAGTCTTATTCCTTTAAAATGGGTGTGGTTGTTAAAAATTCCTTTAACTTGTTAAAACTGTCCTGACATTTTTATGACTAGTTAAACTTGGTTCCCTTCTTTTGTAATGATGTGATAGGGTATGCAATATTGGAAATCCCCTGTATAAATCTGCGGTACTATATAGTGATTCCTATGAATGATTGTATGTCCGCTACATCCTTAGGGATCGACCATTTGATGATGGATCTTATTTTCTCAGGATCAACCACAATACTTTATTCAAATATTACGTGTCCTAGGTATTGTATTTTCTTCTAGTAAAAGTCACACTTATCAAATTTATCAAATAGTTTTTGTTTTCTTAAATTTTGCAGAACTATCTTTAGGTTTTCTTCCTGCTCTTCTTTTGTTTTAGAATATACTAGTATATCGTCAATAAATAACAAAACAAAATTGTCTAAGTACTGACTAAAATGTTTTTCATTAAACACATAAATGTGGTTGGTGTGTTAGTGAGACCAAATGGTATAACAACAAATTCGTAATGTCCATATCTCATTCTGAATGTTTTTTTACTTATGTCCTCATATTTTATCCTAACCTGGTGATAACTAGATCTTAAATCCAATTGAGAGAAAATATTTTCCCCACCTAATTGATTGAACAGATCATTGATCCTAGGTAAGCGGTACTTGTTCTTAACAACCATTTTTTTTAATTGTCTATAATCGATGCATAATCTCAGAGCTTTGTCCTTCTTTTAAACAAAAAGGACTAGTGTTCCCCATGGTGAAACACTTGGTCTGATATATTCTTTCTCCAGTAATTCTTGTAGTTGAATTTTTAGTTATGTTAATTCCGGTAAACTCATTCAGTAGGTTTCTTTATTTATAGGGGATGATCTAGGTAGTAGGTCAATAGAAAAGTCTATCTCTCTCCCTGAGGGTAGTTCATGTATCTCATCGACAAACATATCCTTGAAATCATGCAAGATGACAAAATACTCCAAGCTAAATTTATTATCTTTTTCCAACACATTTGTCACTTGAATGGCATAAATCTGACAACCCTTTCTCATGCACTTCTTAAATTGCATAGCTCAAATCTTCCTAATTGAGAATGGTTTTTGTATACCATGTACTGTTCTAACAACGTCATTTTCGTCTTTATACTTGAGTGATTTTTCATAGGAGTCTAAAACTGCTTTATGTCTTTCTAGACAATCCATTCCAATAATTATGTCATAAGACCCTAATGGTAGAATGTTCAGATCTGTCTTTGTGTTTTGACTGCGTGAACTGAACTCATAGTTGGAAATAAATTATATACCTTTGTTTTTGTTCCTATTGCAAGTTGTACTAGCTAGGATTTTGCATGTTTTGTTATTTTAAGTTTATTTGAATCCACTACACTAGGAGTGATATAACTTAACATAGCTCTAGGATCAATTAAAACCGAAATAGGAGTATGGTTAATTTTACCTTCAATTTCCACTACAGTGGACTAGTGGTCAACTTGCTGGCCATCCACGACTGCATTGATCTAGTGTAAACTTCTACCTACATCTACCACAGTAGAGGCTTCCAGTAGGTTTTGAACTGTAGTCCTGGCTGCTGAAGTCAAGCATGGATAGTTCTTCTTTAAGTGAGGCTCTCCACATTCCCACCATTTTAATGGTTCTCTGGGGCTATCCCCAAACTTCTTTGGTCCCAGATTAACTCATTTACCACCTCCTTGGGTGTTCTGGTTATTGAACTGGATATATTTCCTTGGAAAACTCTTTGTTGCATTTTGTAAAGGGGTTGGTTGATATCCCTTCTTCCATTGGTTCATTTAGTCTTGTTTCTTGTCCTTCCAACCCTTAAGAAATTCTGACCATTGTTTGTATTGGTTGTAACACATTTGGGATTTACAAAAAACTTCACTCAAGGACTTGGGGTTGTCGAATTCAATTATGTCCTTATAGGACTATGGTAAACAACTTAGGAACCATTGGATTTTTACTTTGTCCTCCCATATGTAAGGCACAAACCTTAATAATTCTAGGAATGTGTTTATCAGGTCATCCATATCCATTTGACTGAGTCGTAGTTCATAGAATTCTTTGTTTTTTATTTCATAGTAAATTTCAGATAGATATTGTTTCTTAAATTTTTTCTTAAAATCCAATCATTCCATCTATTTTTCCTTTAGGCCCTTGGCCAACTTCAGGTCCTGCCACCATATGTTGTCTTTTCCTTTCGAATTATAGATGGCCATTCTGACCTTCATATTCTTGGAATAGTTGTAAATCTGGAAATACTTATTTATGTCTAATAATCATGCTTCATCTTCCTCCCCTATTCTGGGTTCTCCCTCAAAGGTAGAAAATTTGATTTTCTTAAACTCTTCCTCAAGATGGTCCACCTATTTCCTTTTTCTTCCTATTCTTGTTTTATCTTCTGTTGAAGGTGTACCTTTGGAAGAACTATCTCCTTTTTATGCTTCAGGCCTAGAATTCTTAGAGGCCCTTTTACTAACCTCTTCTTCTTGGTTATCATGCTCTGGGATATTTTTTGTCACTATTCTTTGTAGTAGAACTTCATTTATTTCTTGTTGTTCCTGCTATGCTTTTTTCAGTTTCTCATTGTCTTCTTTGAAGATTTGTAGTTCCACAATAGGATTTCTCATAGTTTCCATAACTTTGGTAGGTGAACTTTCGTCACTGTTTTGCCTATGTTCTTCATGAGGACTTTGCTCAAGATTATCCTTGATTCTGATGTCTACTTCATTCTGGGCTACCATGATCACAACATAGATAAAGTGTTTTCTATTTGTAACAGTAATTGTTTTGTTAGTTTTACGTAAACAAAAAATATGTTCTTAAGTAAATATTTTGGCCCTATTTAAGGTCCAAGAGTTGTAACCTTTTCTATGATACCATATATAATGTTTCCCAAGTTTCACAAATAATTTTATTTTCTTTATTTAGGGTCACTATAATTTACCATTTGTCTAAAAGAGGAAAACCTTCGAACAATCATAAACTTTATGACGGAAAGGTTCCAGTACTTTCTTGTCATCCATAGAATAGTCTTACTGCTTCTTGGCATGGATGTAGGTTACATATATAACTAAGTGTACATGTTTATTATGACAACATTAATCCTACCTTCCACAAGAGTGAAGGTGTAATCTACTACCTAAGGCATAAATACATATTGGTCTTTCATTCTATTGGAAAAAAGTGTTTATAAAAAACTATAGGACTCCTATCCTATTCAAGTAAACCCATAGTATAATTATGTAACCTTTTAATAGTCCTAATTATTTGTTATTATAGGTATAAGTATGCTACACAAGTATTAGCTCGGGGTAGTTATGACTATCACAAGGGTAATTGTTACTATCGAACGACCACAGGGTAACTAATTTGGATCCAAGTGTTTACGGGGCTATAGGTAATAACCCGAATAATATTTGATGTGCATTCTAAACCCTAACTGGCATGTACTTGTTCTTTACCATAAATATGGAAATAAATAAGGTGGCAGAGGTAACGTTGTCTAGTTTTAATAACTATACATACAACATTTAATAAGTATATTGTAGCGTACTCCTTGGGCTATAGCTCGACCTTCGTGCCCACTATGTTCTCACCACCTTGCATGGATCACATGGCCTTGGGACAATTTTCTACCCGTCAGCATTACTAGGCTTGCTGTAGGTTTTACTATCATGTTTTTCATTCATTTTTATCCCTCCGTGTATGAAAATCAGTGTGAGAATACCTCTATTACTATTTGGCTTTGTGTAGTGGACAACATTCGTGAAACTAGAACTCATATTAGTGAAAGGAACGTTTTGGATAGCACTGGTTGGAAATCCTTGCCAGGTAATCATTCTTTGATAATGGTTAATAGACTCCCTGTATTACTAAAGTGCCTGGTTACCTTCAAGGTTCTTAAACATGGTATTCCTTTTAACTTCAGTAGTAGGATTTAATTTTCTTTTAATAGTCATAAGTGTATTCAACATCACTTAGGGTTTTCCATGGCTTCTCCCTTAACCTTAGTTTCATATTCTTCCCAAACCCTAGTACTTTGTGCTAGATATCACATTTGTGAATAATCTTGTAGCCAGTTCTCTAGAACGAAAGGCCAAAGATGGAGAGGGTGTTATTTTGTTAATACATTTATTGAATACACTGTATTTTGTATTTGCTTGTTCTCTATCATATGTGGTTATGCCATTCAGTATTGATGCACATGTCCTAACTATTTCCTCTTAATAATTTATTGATTTGGTAAGATTCCCTATCTATTATGTGGTGTGTCTGATTTCTCCATCGAAATGTTTGGGTATTAAATCTTGATTTCAGGATTAGATTAACTCCGAGGAAGATCTTTCCATTACGCAGTGTATGTGTTAAATTCGTTTTCCTTCGAGTTTATTTAATTAACAGTCGTGAATATTGTGTGCGACTTGTTCCTCTATTAAGCTTCTGAAATTCCTTTAATTATTTGTATACACCCCTCGTTGTCTTTCATAACATGTTCTCATACTGAAACGTGACAATAATAGCAGGGGTCACTCATCATGTAACTTGGCGTTCTTCCATTTTGAGACGAAAAATCTTCGACACCTGGTCTTTGACTTTTTTAACTATGGTTCATGTCAAACTATGGGTAAATTAGGAAATAAAGATCACTGTTCAATCATATCCTAAGTTCTTATTGGGTTTTTCTTCTTGTGGCATTTGAGTAAAGTTCAAATTAAGTTCTGTTTGATTTAGACTTCTTCACAAATATTTTTGTATTGGTTTACATTTATTCATAAAGGTATTATGTATTCATTTAAATTCTTCATAAGGGTTTCTATATGAATTTGTTCTTACAAGTACCATACTTCAGTGTACTCTCTCTGTGACTCGACTGGTGACTCTGTGTAGTAATCATATGCTATAAGATGTTGATTATTCTTCTTGAAAAATGTCTCAACTATTTTACAGTTGTGAAAATGGTTAATATTCTTTCCTTTATGTATTGGTTATCACATCTAATGATGGGACCCTAGTTTTACTGTGAGCGTACCCATCAGACTATTCAAGTTCACTCCTCCCCTTTCGGGGTGTCAATGGATCGCGACTACATCTGGAAGCCTACCTGTGATGACTTCAAGATAAGTATTAAACTATTAGATGAGATATTTGTTATCTTATATGATTTAACTTATATGTTAAAGTTTTGTTTGACTTCTATCCGATGCTAACAATTCATATCGTCTTTATTGCAGGGCTTACATGGTTGCCATGATGGATCAAGACCATACCCTATTCATGAAAGGTACTTGGGTTTGAATTTGAAGTTTGGACTTGAATGTTTTCAGGTGTGGTTCCTAACTATGTTGGTTATCGCTCCAGGTGTTTTGTTTATGACTATTTGGATCCAAGACTGTAGATATACAGGTCTTCTAAACTCTGTTGTTAATGAAATGTACCATTGTCTTTCTGCCATTCAAATATTGTCATTTTTTTTAATTAGTCTCTCTATTGTGACTGTGTATAAATTGACACCATATAACCTCTTGGGGTTTAGGAGGGAATAACTAGACTATACATTAATTATTGTGTAGTTTTAAATAATGAAATGTTTCTTCAAAATATCCCATGTCAATTATTTTCATTTGTATGTATAATTAACTTAGTTGTAGGAAAGGTTATGCAACGTCATGAACAACAATTATATATATATATATATATAGATATGCTCATATGGTTAATTCATCAAGTCTCATTTGGCACTTGCGTTGTCTGGCATTTCCATTATTTATTACAGTCTTTCTTATATAACCTACAAATATATGTTTGTACATATATATATCTCAGTCTCAGTTTTACTTTCAAAATTCCCTTAGTTCTTTCACAGTGTAAAGTTCACTTACATAACATAATATCTTAGATGCATATGATTTATATGTCTGGTAAGGATTTCAGAATAGAAATGAAAGGATGTGTTTTTTAACACAGATGTATCTCCTAATATATTCTCATAATTAAATTTCATTTCCAACCAAGATACATAAAATTTTATTGAATGCTTATAATTAAACRGTAAGGGTTTATCCTACAATTCATCCCATTCCTTCAAAATTTAATAAATAGAACGATTTCATCCATATTTAAACAGATTCATTCTAACAGCTAATAATTCAAATAACATTTGAACAAAGAAGAGTAAATAGACATATMTGAATAGTTTCTGAACAATAAATGGAACAACCAAGTCCCTCCCAACCTTAGAATAGAACAAACAAACTACTTGTTCCATTCACCCCCTAGCCTGACCATGAATCCATGAGGGATAACTCCATAATTCCTCCTTAGTAATAGTTCTTCAGTTTCAAAAAATAACTTCTCCTTGACTCACACTCAGAAAAAGTGCTCATAACAACAAGAGATGATTATAATTCCCAGGATACTTGGCAGTGTCCTGCCTCCTCCCATATTCTATATATGCCAAAAGCATTTGTGCCTAGGTATTTTCCCCTCTGGGAATTTTCGCAGCTTTCCAAATCCATGATTTCTAGGGGCTGCCAATGGGAAAATTCTTGATTTTCCAGTTGTAACATTCATCCCTAAGGTAGTTCCAACATCTTCCCCACTCATGCAATCATGGTCAGTTGATTTTGAACTTGGTTGTTCAATTTGTCCATCAACAATAAATATAAAATTGTTTCTTTCTTACAAGTGTCATAGTCAAAGATTTAGTTGGGTCAAATCAGATCTTTTCCCAACATTCATAATCTTAATTTACAATTATTTAAATTTGAAATTTTGGATTTCCATAAATGGCAATAATTTTCCAATTTCGAATTTACCAAAAATGGAAACAAATTCTTATGCAATTTCAGACTTAACAATAATTTATTTTTGGGGATGTTACATCCTTTCCCCCTTCAATAAAA
>JASDQU010100506.1:468851-479300 GCA_032191745.1 Picea mariana | reverse complement strand
TTCTTATATGTCTTGAAGAATTACATTCATTGGAAGCACCAACTTCCTTTGTTTTCCAGCTGCAACTGGAAGGAGGCTCCAACCCCCTAGTTTCTCAGGCTACAACCTAAGGGAAGCTCCAACTCCCCAATTCTCTGGCTACAACCAGAAGGAGGCTACAACCCCCAATGTTCTTTGGATACAACCACCTGTCCTTGCCCTGTCCTGCCACCCTGAAGTAGAAGTAGAATGATGGAACCATTGTCACACTATCACTATGAGATATACCGCTATAAACCTGTACCAATAAATATGAACCATGCATCAATCATGCATCAACCTGTACCTCAACCTGTGATCAACCTCATGTATGTGCCAACTCATCAACTACTTGTCTCAACCATGTACTCAACATGTACCTCAACCAAAAGACATCATCATTTTCATCATACAAATCTGATTTGTAGCTATATAATAGACCTGGTGTATATGATCACATTCCTGCAAACCTTCCTTAACTTTAACAACAAGAGACTAGCATTTTCATCAAACTTTTCTTTAGTCTCACAAGACTAGTTTTGGATTAGTCAACAACCCTGACTTGAAATAATCATAATTTTGCACCTATAATGAATAAAGATCTAAAATTGATACACAATTCTATTCAGTGTGTTTTATGAAATTCCTCCAAGTTTCACTACTTGGAACCTCTCAGAAAAGGAGTTATAGTGAAAATGGCATACCTTGCTGAATTCTGTCTTATTCTAAAGAGTGACCTTGTAGAGTGTTCCCCACACAAAATATTTTATGAATTGATATGAAACTGTTACATAGAATACTATAGACTGTACCCTAACCAAAACATTTTGTCTCACTAAATTTGGATCTGGTATGAAGAAGTTATGACCTTTTTACCCGAAACACTTGATTTTGACTAGTTGCAGGACTGGCCACAAACCCTATTTTCCACGTAGTGTAACTCCAAAAATATAACGACCCACAAGTTTAATTGTTTACCATAGATACTTGGACATGTTTTCTCACATTCATAGCAATTGCACAGTCTGAATCATTATAGAAAAAAAGTTATATCGAAAATGGTGAGATGACCTGTAAATAACATACCTTAGAAAGCACCATCAAAAGAATTTATCCTTCCTTGCATTTCGGCCTTATTTTCTTCACCTTCACTCAAAATTCCGGTTTATATATCCTTTGTTACCTCAGACACTTATAGATATTCAATATGCTGAACTGTGATTCAAATGAGAGAGCCTTTCCTCTTATTTATACTCTCCAAGTAGCTTCCTTAAAAACATCTTCTAGGTCACTTGGCCCACTTTCCTTATTTTAGGGTTGGGTCCACTTCTAATTTATCCATTAAATTTAGTATTGAAACAATTTATTTTGTATTCTCTTTTGAATTATAATACACTCATCACTTCACTTTATTATTTACCTTTTAAAATCTCTTAAACCACTTCGACTACTTTGACCTTTTGGGGCTTCTAGATGACATATGAGGGTCCTCCAACTTCGTAAGGCCATAACTGTCAAACCGTGAGGAGTTATGTGACATTCTACATACCACTAGAAATGGAATGACATGTAATATCCATATAGAATAGTATTATATGAAAATATATCATAACTCATACCGTTACCCATCAAACAAACTTGGGTCCATTACCCAAACCTGGGGTCTCCAACTTCTCATGGCCATAACTCTCTAACTGTGAGGAATTATGTGACGTTCCACATACCACCAGAAATGACATGACAAGAACTATCCATATAGGATATTTTTCTTGAGAAATTCACTTTCCTTCATCTCATTATTCCAGAATTAAGCATGGGTTCTCTTACTCCACAAAGCATCTTCCCGTGAGGGATTTCACCATAAGGGGATCTCTTTGGAGTTCATCCATATTTACTTCTTATCAACCATGAAAAAAAAATAATAAGTCATATTTACATCAAACAATATTGGGTCCATTACCTAAATCTTTGTGCTAAGGGCTTTCTTCAAGGGTTGACATCAATGACAACCAACCTTAATCAACATTTATGCACTAGTTGATGTTTCTTTACTGATGTAATTATTCATACTTATGATTGAGGGGGGAAATGTTAGATAATGAGTCCCTACACAATTACAAAGTCTGAGATCAACTTTTTATGAGTTGTCATCCTTATCTACTAATGAGGTGTTTTCATTATCCAATGATGATTTATCAGTGAGATCCAAATCTAAAGGTGGTCAAATACATGTATTATAAATTGATATCATGCGATGAATACATGTGTTGAATATGTCTTAAAATTGTTTATGTCAAGTTCTTGTCTCTTGTTGTGCTTTCTCTATTCTTAAAATTTTATAGGCATTATGGTATATCAAGTTTAGGATTGTGTAATTCCTTTATTATTTTTGTCTCGTGTTATGTGCCATATCTCCATATTTCCATTCTTCCCTATGTTCTTTCACCCTGTTTTGTTCTTGAAAAACCCACAAGTTCACTACCCAATGTTTGACTATTTTCACTTTGAAATATTTTTAGTCTTACAAAATCTTTTTTGAAACCACCATGCTTTGAAATTTTTAACTTGTGTAAATAATATCATACTTTAGGTTTGGATTGCATAGGATTTTATGGTTTTATTATAACCATATCATGTGCATTATTTTAATATTGCACAATGTTAGAGTCATAATTGTTGATGTTTGTAGCATCAGATAGGTACTTTTGAAAATGTCTAAGTGTCTAGATATTTGGAAGTCATTCAAAACCTTCCACCTTAGTAATTTACTTTAATTAAAGAAATTATTAAAGGAAAGTTATTTTATTAATTAGTTGAGTTTTATTTAATAAAATGCTAAATTTATTAGCATTAGTGAATTAAATATTATCCATTGATCTCAAGTGAGGTGAGATTTAATCTCATCCATCAATCACTTTGGAGATCACGATTAGGTCATAACTCAATATTATAAATCTAGGTTAGGGTAAAGGAGGAGACACTTCATACACTTTTCATTATTGAGAGTGAGAGAAAAGAAGGAACCTTTCTCAAGGAAATATTGGATAGGTAGATAAGGACTTTCATATAGAGATCAATACAGGTCAAGGAGAAGTGAGAAGAAGGGTAGCCATAAGGAGATCCAACAAATTTCAGAGCCACAACAATAGTATGGAGATGTACACACTTTGCAATGAGGACAAGTGTATGTATGAATGTTCTAGTATAGGAAAGTGCTTATGTATGTGGGTTACTATGAGGATAATCATGTACATGTATGAGAAGTGAAAGTATAAGATCATACAACTACAAAGGAGTTTCTAGGGTTTGTAGGTTTTCTCTATATTTCTGAAATTACTCAGTGGGATATTTCCTCCGTAAGGGAGCCCTTGTAAGCTTTGATATTATTCTACTGATAAGTTGATTTGAAGGGAAATATATCTTTGTGTATTGTGTATGATATTTGGTTTCGAGTATTGATTTCACTATATATTTCAGTTTATTATTCCAACAAGTTTATTTTGTTTTTTGAGCTACTAATTTTATTATAGCAAGAAAATCACTAGTAAAAAATATGCCTATGTGTTGGGATTAGAAATTCAACATGGTATAACAAAATTCACTTTGAGAGGGATCCATAATTCATATCCACAACATTTTGCATCAGATCTATCAAATTTGCAAGGATATCTCTACAGATCTATAAACCAACAGTAAAAAATTGAAGGACGTATTTCATAGGAATGGTCATACATAAGTAGAACTTGTTTTTGCAGTCATACAGAGATGTATGCATGTATATGTTATGGAGACAATATCATGGGTCGATAGTAATATCTCCTTAGGATATTCCTATTGATCCTAGATAGACATAGGGCTAGACTTTTATGGTTTTCCTTTAGACTCAAGAAATTGGATTCACAATTAAACTAAGAAATGGTGGAATAGCATACCTTTTCCTGAAGGTTGTCCTTCACATGTCCTGGATGTTGTAGTCTTGAAGTTCCAAATCTATCCTATACAACCTTCTCCCTGCACACAAGAGACAAGCAATGCCTTCCTACTTCTCTTATTAGCGTTAGAATCCTAGATCTATCTTGGATCTAACCTAATGTATGATAAAATAAACTAGATATAAACATTTATGAATGAAATGCAAACATTCATAGGGTAAAACCATTGATCTATTAATTTGATAAATGGAATTACATTTATACAATTACATCTTAGTGTAGATGCATTCCTCTTTTCCCCTTTCTCCTTGCTCCACCTCATCTCTTCAACCAAGATATGAAACCTAATTGCAAATGATGTAGATGGAAAAGCACCTATGAATTTTTGCAACATAGGTCTGTAAATGATTCTTCCTTCTCATGCTCAATATTTTCCTTTTTTATATAGACTCTTGGAAGAGGCTTGGGAGAGCTTCTAGATCTTCTAGAGATCAATGAAGACTTGAATATGTGATTTCCAAGGCTCATTCCATGAAGAACTAACTCATCCCTCACTTGCCTCTTCATAACTCTATGAATATAGAAGTTTATAGAGGGTGTCACCGGTTCCACTATATATGATGTGCGACATGTCGCTTGTTGACCACGTGTGACTAGAGACACCCTACAAAAATGATCTAAATATTGACCTACAACTATGTCTTGGATTTCATCTTTTTTTGTGTGCCCCCATGACTCTGTAGCGTAGAAATTAAAGCTATAATAGTATCAATAGAGCAGAGCATGTATATGTGAGCAAAAGAAGGGAAAATATCATATACACGCCTTACAGTCAAGCGAAGCGCATACATACGTGTTGCATAGGTCTGACAAAGTGCATGGAAGTTCATATAGGGGAAATTTCAACAACAAGTTATTTCCTTAGTAGATTATCAGGTCTAAGGGATGGCAAAAAAAATTATGAGAGTTGAAGATAGATTGGATGGAGCATCCAAATTCCTATCCTGGAAAGAAAGAGTTACTTTTCTTTTGAAGGAATACAATCTTTAGGAGATTGTTGACTAAGTAGTTCCTCCACCGACATATATACAAGATTTCACGGCTCACCAAAATAAGGAGATAAAATTCTAGTGGGTAATATTGGATGCAATCAAGGATCACTTGATTCCTCACTTATCCAAGAAGAAGACAACCAAGGAGATGTTTTATGCCCTGGTGGTTTTATTCCAAAGTGATAACTTAAATAGGAAGATGATATTAAAAAATAAACTTAGATCCACGTCGATTTCTAGATATGAAAATATTACTAGCTACTTCATGAGTATCACTTAGGTACATTATCAAATTGAAGCAATTGGAGAGAAGGTGAATGACATAGATCTAATAAATGTGGCATTGACTAGTTTTCCGAAGTCTTGGAAAACATTTGTTAAGGGAGTCTACACTCAGGAAAATATTCCAAATTGGTGAAGGACATGGGATGATTGTGTCTTGGAAGAGACTCGAGAGGAGTCTAAAGGAAGCAATAAAGGAGATAGCGATTAGAACTTATCCCTTTTCAGAAAGACAAATAAGTGAAAAGGAAAGGTTCCCAACAAGAAGGGTAACAATGAAGGAGGTAAATCACAACCATAAAAGAAGAAGGACTTGAGTAAGATCAATTCATTCACATGTCATAAGAATGGACATTATGCATCTCAGTGTCTCGAGAAGAAGAAACAAACAAAACCACAACTAGTAGAAACATCTATAGAAACTTAGCTGGATGAGTTTGTTGTGAAGTTCAAGAGGGATTTCTCTCTATTTTCTTTCCTTTCCACCAACACAACCACCAAGAGTGCATGGTAGTTGGAAAAAGGTGGATATTTTCATATGAAAAAATCATGTGAGTTATTCAATAGTTTTACAGAGAAGGACGTAGGGATCCATGTGGAGCTTGGTGATGATGCCACATATACAATGAAGGGAGGGGAAAGCATTTTGTTTCGACTTAATTCAAGAGTATTTTTTGATAATGATCCTGGTGGATATTGGTTGCCACCAACCTTTCCACTAATTCGAAATGGATCCACATATTGGTAGTTTTTATATAGTTTTTTGGGTCCCACACTTTTGGGTTCGTTTTGAGGCCCTAAATGACGTTTTTGGCACATCAACTCCTAGCAAGTATATGAAGGCATATGCTAGGATTTTCAGAATGTGTACTTCTCAGCTAGACCTTTCCAATGGGATACTGAGTTCCCTAAACAAAGATTGTATGAAAATGTTACACCCTCAGGAAGTTGATGTATCAACTAACCACATCGGTGCCCACAAACATTTTGGTGTTTCATATTTTGGAATTAGGATTTTCGATGTTTAGGGTTTCTACATCGATGCCTTATGTTAAAAGGCCTTTTCAGCCTCTTTGTAATCAACTTCTTATGAATGAGCGTAGCAGATACATATCTCTCTTCAAGGATAAACTACCACCATTGTAGATAGCTTGTTTGCTTTGCATTTTACAATATTTTTGTATTCCAAACAATCATTAATAGAATATGAGTTTAACTATATCATTGTGTTTCTTGCAATATATCTATGTGTTTCCTTATTATATATCTACCTTCATGTCGTTCTCAATATAATCCAGATAATATTCCCAGGATATCCTTTATGTACTAGGACTTAGGAAAAAATTTCTCTCAATCTCAATTATGGAGGAAAAGGGTTTTGTTGTTACTTTCCAGAGAGGGAAAGTACTCATAAGTCCAAAGGGAGCTATCCCTAACACAATAGTTGTCATTGGGGTTAGAGAGGATAATTTATATAGGTTGATAGGAAATCCTATTCAGGATTTGGTACATGGAAATGATAACCTAAGTGAGCTATGACATAGGAGATTGGGACACCTGCACTGTAGGGCACTAGCGATTATGAGGGATATTGTCACTAGTCTTCCAAAGTTTAGTGTTGAGCATCAAGGCATGTGTAGAGGGTGTGCACTTAAAAAGAATGCCAAGGTTGATTTTCCAAGCAATGATATTAGGTCCAAGGGGATATGTGAGTGGGCCGATGTCAATAGCATCAATACATGGAGTGTCATACTATGTGATGTTCATTGATGACTTTTCTAGGAAAACCTAGATCTTCTTCATGAATATCAAGGTTGAGGTCTTTAGTTGGTTTCAAGAGTTCAAGGCTTGGGTGGAGAACCAAATAGAGAATAAAATCAAGGTTTTCAGGTTGGACAATGGGGGTGAGTACACTTCCAATGACTACAAGTATTTCTAGAAGGAGGCATGGATCAAGAGATAGTTGATAGTTTCATACAACCCTCTGTTGGATTATTGAGAGGGAGGGTGAATTAGTAGTAGAGAAATGATGCTTTTTAACCACAAAATGCAAGTGTTATATCAATGTAGCATTATCATCCAATAGTTGCAGAGTAAATAAAGAATGAACAAATGAGAAATCATACACATACACATTACACCAATATTTTTACGTGGAAACCCAATGCAGGAGAAAACCATGGAATTATTTTTCTTATATGTCTTTAAGAATTACATTCATTGGAAGCACCAACTTCCTTTGTTTTCCAACTACAACTGGAAGGAGGATCCAACCCCCTAGTTTCTCAGGCAACAAACCGAAGGAAGCTCCGACTCCCCAATTCTCTGGCTACAACTAGAAGGAGGATAAAACCCCCTATTTTCTCAAGCTACAACCTGAGGGAAGATCCAACTCCCCAATTCTATGGCTACAACCAAAAGGATGCTACAACCCCCTATGTTCTTCGGATACAACCAAAAGTTGGCTACAACCACTTGTCCTTGCCCCGTATAACTTCCCTGACGTAGAAGTAGAATGATGGAACCAATATCACACTATCATTGTTAGATATACTGTTCCAAACCTATACCAATCAGCCTATAATCAACCTGTAACAACCTGTACCAATAACATGTGCCAACATGTACCATAAATCAAGTTGTACCTCAACCTATACTATAAACAAATGCATCAACCATGCACCAAACCTATACAAATAACCTGTTGCAATAACCTATCCAAACAACCTGTAGTCAACCTGTACCATAAACACGTGCATCAACTATGCACCAACATGTACCTTAACCTATACCATCAACAAGTGCATCAACCATGCACCAAATATGTACCAATCATGCATCAAATACACATAAACTATGACTCATCAAGATGTACCAACAACATCAACTATACACCTCATGTATGTGCCAACTCATCAACTACTTGTCTCAATCATGTACCCAACATGTACCTCAACCATATACCAAATACATATACCAATATAACCATCAAAAAGTTCTCTAGAAACCAAATACCATAAACCATTACATCAAACCATGTGCCACAACCTCACTGTTATACAACCTCTATCTGTAACATACCTCAAACAAAAATCCCTCATCAATTTTATCATACAAATATGATTTATAAATCTGTAATAGACCTAGTGTATATGATCACATACCTGCAAACCTTCCTTAACTTTAACAACAAGAGACTATCCTTTTCGTCAAACTTTACTTTAGTCTCACATGACTAATTTTGGATTAGTTAACAACCGTAAATTGCAATAATAATAACTATGTACCTCTAATGAATAAAGATCTAAAAATGGTACACAATATTATTCAGTGTCTCTTATGCAATTCCTCCATATTTCACTACTTGTAACCTCTCAGAAAAGGAGTTATAGAAAAAATGGCATACCTTGTTGAATTTTGTCTTATTCTAGAGAGTGAACTTGTAGAGCGTGCCCCGCACTGAATATTTGTTGTATGGATATGAAAATAGTACAAATAATACTAAATAATGTAATATAACCAATACATTTTGTCTTACTGAATTTGGATCTGTTATGAAGAAGTTATGACGTTTTTACCCAAAACACCTGTTTTAGACTAGTTTCAGGACTAGCCACAAACCCTATTTTCCATGGAGTGTAACTCCAAAAATACAACGACCCACAAGATGAAATTTGTATCACAACTACTTGGATATGTTTCCTCAACGGCCTCCCTCTTTCACGCTATGAATCATTCTAGAAAATATTTATTGCGAAAATGGTGAGATGACCTGTAAATAACATACCTTATAAAGCATCATCAAAACAATTTATCATCCCTTGAATTTCAGCCTTCTTTACTTCACCTTCCCTCTGAAATTTTGCTTATATATCCTTTGGTTACCTCAGTAAATTGTATATATTCAATATTATCAAGTGTGATTTTAAAAATTAGAGACCCTTTCCTCTTAATTATACTTTCAAGTAGCTTCCTCAAGGGGTTACCTTCTGACCATCTTAACCCACTTTCCTTATTTTAGGGCTAACCCACTTCTAACGACTTGTGCACTTCGTAATTTCTTCATTAAATTTATTATTTAAATAATTTATTTTTTATCCAATTTGACTTAATATAGTACACTCATCACTTCACTTTATTATTTAAATTACCTTCTAACCATCTTAACCCACTTTCCTTATTTTAGGGCTAACCCGCTTCTAACCACTTGTCCACTTAATAATTTCTCCATTAACTTTATTATTTAAATAATTTATTTTGTATCCAGTTTGAATTATAGTACACTCATCACTTCACTTCAATTTATTATTTAAATAATTTCTTCTTTGCAACCACTTTGACTACTGTGACCGTTTGGGGCTTCTAGATGACTCATGAGGGTTCTCCAACTTCACATCGCCATGACTCTCTAACCGTGAGGAGTTATGTGACGTTCCACATACCAATAGAAATGGCATGACATGTACACTCCATATAGAATATTATTTCCTACAAATATGTCAAAACAGATAACATTATCCATCAAACAAACTTGGGTCCATTACCCAAACCTTTGTTCTATAGGAATTTTCTACCGAACTTTCTTCAAGGGTTGACATCAATGAAAACCAACCCAATTAATCAACAATCTCACCCTTTGGCATTGATGAAAACACTCTGATACAATACTGAAGTCATATCACTCATGATCTATTAAGAACCAAATATCAATATAGCATAGATAAACCTCAGAAAAATTACTCAACGCCTTGAAAAAGAGATAGTTTCATATAATAATCCTCTTCGAGGGGGCAACCTCCTTTTACCCCACTTAAATGTTCAAGTACAAGATGATTCCAAATGAAAATGACTCTTTGGTATATATAGGAGACTAGGAGGTATAATTACAACTAATGGCCTAAAGCTGACATAAATAAAATAACATTACTAATATAATATGCCCCAATTAAGGGGTAATGAGCTGATATTAGGGCTTAACATGCCCCTCCCCTTGAGACAAGTGTTGTCCGCAATGCTTGGGTAACTCTGGATGCTTCTGTATAAAATACTCATCTTCCCAAGTGGAATCTTCAGCTGGTAGTTTCCTCCATTTAATGAGATACTCTGAAATGGATCTATTCCTCAGCTAATGAATTCTTGTGTCAGTGATGGCTTCAGGTTCCAAT
>JASDQU010100506.1:439593-465490 GCA_032191745.1 Picea mariana | reverse complement strand
AATCTATTCTTCACCCACTTTAAAGTTATCTGCTGATTAATCAATCTTTGAGAGCACTGTCTATTTGTTTATCATTTTCATGTTTGAATGCCATTAGCTGGATTGAGTTATCCCATTGATCCACATCCACAAAATACAAAAACATTCATTTCTTAAGTTACCAAGCACCTTTGGTATGAAACCACAAAGGGTTTCTTGGAGTGATAACAAAATCAACACAGTTTTTTACCCATCACCATTACTAGCCTCATTGGAGGTTTTACTATCATCTTTTTCATTCATTTATGTCCCTGCATGTATGCAAATTAGTGTGAGACTACCTCTGTTACTATTAGGATCGGTGTAGTGGCCAACATTCATGAAACTAGAACTCATATTGTTGAAAGGAATGTTTTGGAGAGCACCGGTTGGAACCCCTTGCTATGTAAGCATTATTCGACAATGTTTATTCGACTCCCTCTATTACTAAAGTGCCTGGTTACCTTAAGAGTTTTTGAACATGGTATTATTTTCAACTTCAGTAATAGGTTTTAATTTTCTTTTAACATAAGTGTGTTCGGCATCACTTAGGGTTTTTCGTGGCTCTGCCCTTAACCTTAGTTTCGTATTCTACCCAAACCCTGGTACGCTGCGCTAGATATGTCATTTGTGAATAATCCCGTAGCCAGTTCTATGGACTGAAAGGTCAAAGGTGGAGAGGGTGTCAATTTTGTTAATACATTTATCAAAWAMATTTTATTTTGGATTTTCTCATTCTCTTTCATATGTGGTTACGCCATCCGGTATTGATGCACATGTCCTACCTGTGTCCTCCCAATACTTTATTGATTTGGTAAGATTCTCTATCTATTCTGTGGTTTTTCTATTTGCTTCATGGAAATGTTTGGGTATTAAATCTTGATTTGGGTATTAGATTAATTTTGAGGAAGATCTTTCCCTTACGCAGTGTATGTGTTAAATTCGCTTTCCTTTGAGTTTATTTAATTAACATTCGTGAAGACTATGTGGGACCTGTGCCTCTATTAATATTCTGAAATTCCTTCATTTCTCTGTATACACCCCTTGTTGTCTATCATGAATCTCTCTCATACTAGAACATGACAATAATAGCAGGGGTCACTCATTGTGTAACTCGACATCCTTCTCCTTTGAGAAGAAAATTCTTCGACACCTGGCCTTTGACTTTATTAAATATGGTTCACGTCAAACTGTGGGAAAATAAGGAAATAAACATCATTTTTTTATCATATCCTAAGTTCTGATTGTGTTTTTCTTCCTATTTCATTTGAGTAAAGTTCAACTTAAGTTCTGTTTGATTTAGAATTCTTCATAAATATTTTTGAATTGGTTTAAATTTCTTCATAAAGGTATTATGTATTGGTTTGAATTATTCATATGGGTTTCTATATGAATTCATTCTTACGAGTACCATACTTCGGTGTACTCTCTCTGTGACTCGAATAGTGACTTTGTGTAGTAATCATATGCTATAAGACGTTGATTATTCTGCTTGAAAAATGTCTCAATTATTTTACAGTTGTGAAAACGGTTAGTATACTTTCCTTTCTGTATTCGTTATCACACCTAATGATGGGATCCTGGTCTTACTGTGAGGGTACCCATCATACTATTCAAGTTCACTCCTCCCCTTTTGGGGTGTTGATGGATCGCGACTACGTCTGGAAGCCTACCTGTGATGAATTCAAGATAATTATTAAATTTTTAGATGCGATCTTTGTTATCTTATATGATTTAACTTATATGCTAAGGCTTTGTTTGAATTCTATCTTATGCTAACAATTTGTCTCATCTTTCTTGAAGGTCTTACATAGTCACCGCGATGGATTGGGACCATACCCTATTCACAAAAGGTACTTGGGTTTCAATTTAAAGTTTGGAATTCAAGGTTTTCAGTTCTAGGTCCCGACGATGTTGGTTATTGCTCCAGGTTTTCTATTTATGACTATTTGGATCTGATCTTGTAGATGCACAAATATTCTAAAATCTGTTGTTAATGAAATGTACCGTTGTCTTTTTTCCATTCAAATACTATGATTTGTTTTAATTAGTCTCTATATTGTGACTGTGTATAAATTGACACCAGATAAGCTCTTGGTGTTTATGAGGGAATAATTGTACTATACATTAATTGTTGTGTAGTTTTAAATAATGAAATGTTTGTTCCAAATCTCCCATGTCAATTATTTTCATTCATATGTATAATTAACTTAGTTGTAGAAAAGGTTATGAAACATCATGCACAACAATTATATATATGTACTCATATATATATATATATATATATATATATATGCTCATATGGTTAATTCATCAAGTCTCGTTTGGCACTCGTGTTGTCTGGTATTTCCATTATTTATTATGGTCTTTCTTATATAACCTACATAGATATCTATCTATCTATCTATCTATCTATCTATCTATCTATCTATCTATCTATCTATATATATATATATATATATATATATATATATATATATATATATATATATATATATCAGTCTCAGTTTTACTTTCAAAATTTCCTTTAGTGCTTGCACAATCTAAAGTTCAGTTACATAGCTGGATATCTTAGATGCATATGATTTATATATCTGGTAAGGATTTCATAATAGAAATGAAAGGATATGTTGTTTAACATAGATGCATCTCCTAATATATTCTCGTATTTAAATTTAATTTCCATCCAACATACATAAAATTTTATTCAATGACTATAATTAAACGGTAAGGATTTATCCTACAATTAATCCTATTCCATCATAATTTAATAACGAAATGATTTCATCCAGATTTAAATAGATGCATTCTAGAAGCTAATAATTGAAATAACATTTGAACAAAGAAAGAGTAGATAGACATATCTGAATAGTTTCCAAACAACAAATGGAATAGCCAAGTTCCTCGCAACCTTAGAACAGAACAACCAAACTACTTGTTCCATTCACCTCCTAGCCTGACCATGAATCCACGAGGGCAAACTCCAGAATTCCTCCTTAGCAATAGTTCTTCAGTTTCAGAAAAAAACTTATCTTTGCCTCACACTCAAAAAAAGTGCTCATAATAGAAAGAGATGATTATAATTCCCAACATACTTGGCAACATCCTGCCTTCTCCGATATGCTATATATGCCAAAAGAATTTATGCCTAGGTCTTTTCCCCTTTGGGAATTTTCACAGCTTTCCAAATCCTTGATTTTCAAGGGCTTCCAATGGCCAAATTCTTGATTTTCCACTTGTAACATTTATCCCTAAGGTAGTTCCAACATGTTTCCCACTAATGGAGTCATGGTCAGCTGATTTTCAACTTGGCTTTTCCATTTGTCCATTGACAATAAACATAATTTTTTTTGTTTATTACAAGTGTCATAGTCAAAGAGTTAGTTGGGTCAAATCAGATATTTTCCCAATAGTCAAAATCATAATTTACAATTAATTAAATTCAAAATTCAAAATTTCCATAAATGGAAATAATTTTCCAATTTCGAATTTACCAAAAAAGGAAATAAATTCTTAAGCAATTTCAGACTTAACAATAATTTATTTTTGGGGATGTTACATAGAATTGGATAGGCTAGGATAGAATGGGATAGGATAGGGCATGCTAGGTTACGCTAGATTCAGATAAGCTAGGATAGAGTAGGATAGGAAAGGTTAACATAGGGTAGGCTAGCTAAGGTTAAAGTGCGTTAGACTAGGAAAGGTTAGGTTAGGCAAGATTGAGCTAGGCTAGAGTAGGCTAGGCTAGGATAGAGTCAAATAGGCTAGGCTAGAGTAGGTTAGGCATGTTTAAGGTAATGTAGGCTAGCTAGGCTAGGCTAGAGTAGGCTAAGCAAGGTTAAAGTAAGGTAGTCTAGGTAGGCTAGGCTAGAAAAGAGTAAGTGAGATTAGGGTTGTCTAGTCTAGTTTAATGTAGTCTAGACTAGTCCATTCTAGGCTAGAGTAGGCTGCACTAGGATAGGCTATGCTAGGATGGTCTAGGGATTAAGTTAAGGTAGGATAGGTTAAGCTAGAAAAGGTTAAAGTAAGGTAGGCTAGGTAGGCTAGGATAGGCAAGAATAAGTGAGAGTAGGATTGGCTAGGCTAGTTTAATGTAGTCTAGGATAGTCCAGTCTAGGCTAGAGTGGGATAAGATACACTAGGCTACACTAGGTTGGTCTAGGAAATAAGCTAAGTTAGGCTAGGCTAGGCTAGTCTAGTCTAGTTTATAGTAGGCTAGGTTAGGTTTAAGTGGGATAGGCTAGGCTAGAGTGGGATCAGTTAGGATGGAGTGGGCTACGCTAGGCTTGATTGGGATAGGTTAGCTTATAATAGGCTAGGTTAAGATACCATAGGCTAGAGTAAGCTAAGGTAAGCTAGAGTAGGCTAGGATATGCTAGGTTAGGTTAATGTATGGTAGGCTAGTTTAAGGTAGACTAGGATAGGTTATTGTAGGCTAGGTTAGGTTAGGCTAGGTTAGGTTAGGCTAGGTTAGGTTAGACTAAGGTAGCCTATGGTAGAGTAGGGTGGGCTAGGATAAATTAGGATAGGTTAGGATATATTAGGCTAGGCTAGGATAGACTAGGCTAGGATAGGCTATATTAGGCTAGGCTAGAGTCTTATGGGCTAGGCTAGGCTAGAGTCTTTTAAGCTAGGTTAGGCTAGTGTAGGATAGGCTAGGATAGAGTAGGATAGGCTAGGGTAGAGTAGGTTAGTCTTGTGTAGGTTAAGTCAGGGTAGGCTAGTTTAAGGTAGGATAGGATAGGTTAAGCTAGGCTATGCTAATGTAGGCTAAGATAGATTAAGTTATGATAGGATAGAGTAGGCTAGGCTAGGATAAGCTATCCTAAGATAGGCTAAGGTAAGCTATGCTAAGCTAGGCTAAGGTTAAGTTACATTAGGCTAAGGTAGGCTAAACTAGACTAGGATAAGGTAGGATAGGATAAACTGGGATAAGTTATCCTATTTTAGGATAGGTCAAGGTAGGGTAAGCTAGAATAAGCTAGGCTAAGCTAGAGTAGGCAAGGTTAAGATATAATAATATTAGTTAGGATAGGGTAGGGTAAGTTAGGATAGGGTAGGGTAAGTTAGGATAGGCTAGAGTAGGCTAGGATAGGGCTACCTAGGAAAGGTTAGGCTAATATATGTTAGGATAGGATAGGATAAGTTTGGGTAGGGTATTCTAGGGTAGGTTAGGGTAGGCTAGAGTAGGCCAAGGTAGGCTAGAGTAGCCTAAGATATGATAGAGTGGGCCAAGGTAGGATTGTAACATCCAGGAACCTATAGAGACTGGTTAATCCTACCATGAAAAATATACACTTATATGATATATATGCATTTTAATGAATTTAAAACACATAATCACAATAAACAAAGAATTACTGCTACCAGTTCAAATTCAAATAAGATTAACAGTAAATCCACATGAAACATAATACATGATAACATTMAAGGATCAAAAAACATGCATAGTATAATAATTAAGAACAACAATGATACATGYCTTTTAGTTGGAGTAAATCCACCAAGTGTGTGGAGAGCTTCCACGAACATCCCAGCCTTAGACCACACTTCTCATCACTCTTAGTAGTAGGTCACCCCYGAGATGGGACTAAAATCCATCGGGAAAGGTAATTCTAGGATTGTCAAGGACAACAAAGAAGTTGCACAAAGAAACATGAAGGATATTTTATCCCAAGAGCCACTTATGCCCACAACACACAAACCCCCATTCCCCACACACATGCTCCACCCCAAGAGGATACACCTTCACTAATACAAGTCCATCGGCTAGTACACCTCCCTTACCTTGGGCTTCACCAATAGGATAGACCAAAAGTCTTAGAGTATTGTAGCTTCTACGAGACTCCCTTCCAGGAGAACTAACTTCCCAACAAACTCTCTCACCTGGAAGAGTTTCTCACAGGCCTAACAACCTGCCTCTTCAACTAGTCTTCGACTCAGCTACAGTCGGTTACGGGTGATAGAAACAACAACAGGGGAAAAATCGGTATGGACACCCAAAAAGGAAAAAACCTAACGCTAAGTCACAACACGACTCAGGTGACTACAATTGCGTCGGGCTTCATAGAAAGCAACACAAGACGAATTCATGGGATATGGTTTCAAAGATGCGTGAGGGTCTCTAGAGGTCATATGAAAGAGGTATTGGGTGCAGATGGAGGATGGGAGAATGAAAAGACGAACTCAGGTGAAGGATGGAAGAATTACCAGCAAACCCACAACACAGTTGACGCTTCAACTTTTAACTGCATGAGCCCGGGTCGACACTTGTCTTCCCAGAGTTGCATGCACTCCATTTAGCCTACGTCCCACTTTCCAAGAACTTAGGATAACAAAGAAATATCATTTTTACTTTAGTCTTCAAGAATTAATATCAAAATATTATTCCTCTAAAGGTAATCCCCCTAGCTTAGCCCCTAGGCCCAAATACTTAGCCCCCCCTTCCTTACCCTACCTAGTGGAGCTTAGTCCCCCATAAATTTTCTTCATGGTCAGTATACATGAAACAATGTTTATATTTTATTAATATTACGAGTACTTACATATACAAAAATCAGTCTCATTGGCCTTGGCATCTGGCTCACTAGCCTAATAAACACATAATCCTTTCATCTTATAACCACTTGTCTCATCATCCTATAAGAAAAAATTACAATTCAGAAGGAGCTTGGCCTTAGGGTATTACAATCCTCTCCCCTTATTTTTGCACTATCCTTATTGCAAGTTATTTACAAAACAACAACAAGATTTCAAAAATCTTCAAAATGATGTGGGTACTCTACCCACATAGCATCTTCATGCTCCCATGTYGCGTCCTCGGGATTTTACTAGGTCCATTGGACTTTTCCAAGTGCTACGGCTCGACTCTGGAGCTACTTTATTTTCCATCCAGTATACGCATTATATGMACCTACAAGACGCCTTCCTACTCCATCTGAATCACATTCCAATCAATTACATGATTAGCATTAGGTATATATTTCTTAAGTATTGAAATATGAAACACATTATGTACATTCACGGATGCAGGCAATGTAATCATATATGAAACTGGTCCAATCCTTTCTATGATTTCATATGAACCACAAAATATGGATACCAAATGTTGGCACAGGGGTAGACCCAGGGTTCAATGCTTCAACAACGCACCAACAAAACCCTAACTACTGGCCCTTTCGACAACACTTGTGAAGAAGATGAGGTCTCACCTAAGGTAGAGGCAGGGGTGGTTGCAAGACTCAGGTGTCTAGAACCTTAGCTAGGACATAGATCTATGATTCTAACACTTAGCAAACACTTTAGGATAGATCATTCATCAGTATTTATCCCTCATGGTACTCCACATATGACGTACAACACCGCAACATTCACTTAGATCTAGGTTAAGTTAGCACTTAGCAATAACAAAATAGGTCTAGCACTCAACACTTTCCTATATGTCAGATCTACATCCATACATATAAGAAGCAAAAAGAAAAGTAGATCTGTCTAAGTATATCATAAAAAATCACATAGCATAATCATATCAAAGAAAAACACATGGAAAGAGACAAACACATTAGGTTGAGGCACCGAGTACAACACACAGGTTTACCGTGGTTCACCCCCACCCTAGGGCTACGTCCATAAAGTCTTATTCTTATTTATTATCTTTGGTTAATCTGATTACAAAACATAGCTCAAAATTGTACTCCACAGAGGACAACAGATCTACACGCACCTTGCTAGATCCTCCCTCCCCGAGTAGATATAGCATAGAGACTTATTACAATCCATACACTCAACACTTAAAACACTTTTACTCAGCTCTGCAAGTCGGTCACACAATATACACAAATCCTTTTCTAGCACATAGCTTCTCCACCTCTCTTAAATTTCGTAGCTACTTATTTATACTTTACAAAATAGGTGTAAACATGGGTAAACCCATGGGCCGAAATCCCATACCCATTACATTATCCCCAAATATCCAAAAAGGACCCAAGAAAGGGGTCTAGCTTCCACGACCTCTGATTCATGTTGCGCTCCATCTTTGACAAGCTATCGAAGTTCAAAAAATGGTCAAATATGACCAAGTGTTTCTTCAAACTTGGTCAAGGGCCAATAGGCCTCCAACACTCACCTGTGACTCATCCCAAGTCACTTAGATCTGGATAAATTTTCCTCAAAGGTATCAATCTTGGCTCGAGTTGCTTCGACTTGTCTCTATGCTACTGCTTCCTTCTCAGCGAACTTCTAAACAACCACTTCGCTAATAGGCCCTTCTAGGTGCTTCTCGACTGTAACAACTACTTGTTCCAATAGTGTTCCTTGGCCTTCAATTTCTTTAAATAGTATATAGGCCTCCCCCTAGCTCAGCTGGAGTGGCTGGGTGACTTCCATCACTCTGTTCTGCATGGTAATAACAAGTTGTTGGGAAATTCATTATTCTTGGGATCTCTTCATCCTCTCTATTAGTGACAGAAGCTTGAGTTGTGCATGTACTGTATCTGCGTGCTACTTCACTTCCTAGAGTTGGGACTCCAGTTTCTTGAACTCTGGGTCTTTAGATAGTTGCTCATATATCTGCGTGATTTTGTTACTTAGTTGTTTGCATTCTGCAACAAGTTTTCTAATCCTCTCGACTGCAGTCTGAGTGTCCAATTATCATTGGTCAAACGCTTCTTACGAAGTCTGTGGTATGTTTTGAAGCTCTAGTTCCACAACCCTTTGTTGAAGTTGTTGCATAACTTTAGCCATCTTCATCGCTTGAAGCTCTATGGGATCTTCGGCCTTCTCCTCTAAGCCAATCACAGAGAAAAATTCTTTGTTGACTTCTTCTTTTGTTCTGATCTCCTTCTCAAGAAACTGCTCTTTCTTTTTTGGGGCCTTCGCTCGATCTTCTTCAAATTTTCCTTGGAGAGCATTCTTATCTTGTTGTGTTTCTTGGCGTTGCTCAATAATTTATTCTTGTGCCTTATTGAGGGCTTGGGTGTCTTGCGCTTTTTCTTCCTGAGCACGTCGAAGGCGTACCTCGACTGTATCAACAATCTTGCAGAGCTGGAATGATTCATATCCTTCTTCTGCTATTCCTTCTGGCAGAGGCATAGTAGAGATTGCTCGGTTGGACTAGAGTTCTTGTTGTACTCCTTGGAGCATGATCTCAATATGGCTATACATTTGTTCCTGCTTCACTTCCTTCTTCTCTAGTATTTCCTTTAAAGATTCATTGACCACTACAACAATGAAATCAAAGTCATCCAACATGAGGGAAGTTCACATCTTAGTTACAGGGGTTCTTAGTTTCTTTCTGGAGGAAGATTTTAGAGGTGAAACCTTCCTTTTCTTCGATGATTCTGCTTCATCCCTGGCTAGCAATACTTTGACTTGTTGTTTCTCATATTCTGCACCTTTTTCATCTGGCATAATGGAAGTCATCCTTATAGATCTTATATCTAGATCTTGAACCTCTTCGGTCTTCTTCTTCTCCTTTGTCTTCTTTGTTCTACTGGGCCCAAGTCTATATTGTGTAATTTATGGGTTGTTGATGTCTGAAATTTCTGCAAGGTCTGCTGAAATAAGGAGGTCCGCCAACCACTGCTTGGTGATCTCTTCCAGGTATTCTTCTATCATCTTATAGTAGGACTGGAGCTGTTCTTGGTGCTCATCAGTGCATGGGGTTAGATTTATAAAATGGTGGTCCACACTGAACTTTATGAGAGGTTGGAATCTCTGTAAAGTGTTTGGGGTTATGCAAGGTTCACTTCTTATGGATACATTCAGTTGATTATAATATACATGGAAAATGACATTCGATTTCCATTTCTTTCTCATGTCGTTCGAGTACCACAAGGTACTAAACTTCATAGCTAGTGGCTCAAAAGGGTCAAGGTACGGGAAAGTTGTGCCTTCTGGCATCTCCCATGAAACAAAGGTGATCAGTATTGGGAGCTAGCTAAAATGGAATTTTTTCCCTTGATCCTGAGATTCTCTGCAGTCAATCTCCAGTTGATTCACAGGTACTTCACCCAATTCATCTATATTCCCTCTGTGCAATTTCTTGCGAGGTAAACTACGAAGCCTAATACTCGTGTTGGTCGATTCTTATGTACTAGATTCCCTACAATAGTTGGCATGTGAGGCAAAATTTTCCACTTTCAATAGAAGCTACCTTGTAGCCTCTCAAACCTTTCTTAACATCGCCATAGGCCTCTTTTATCTTATGTGCAAGAGCATGATCTGCGGTCTTTCCAGGATAGTACTCATGGGGATCAAGGCCATGCATGCTAAGCCCAGTGATCCTATTGATTAGCGCTAGATCAAAAGATATGTGGTAGTGTAACCACAGGTATCCTCTATGGTATCTTACTAGAAATAACTTTGCACAAGAATTCACCTCCTCGTGTCTACCAAAGTGTGGTATTTTCATAACGTTTAGCAGAGTAGACTACACAAGGTTCATCATCCATTCCTGTGGGATGAACTTCAAGTTGTTTCCCTTAGTTAACATCAAGTACTTATACGAGGAAAGCATGCTATAAACTTTTCATTCCCCCAGGTTGAAGTCTCAAAACTTCAATGTTGTAACCTTGTCTTGATCTGCATAGTAGGTGCGTACTCCCTTCATTAAATATGAAGTTACTAGGGTATATTCAAAATATCTAGGGACATTGTCCCTATTAATATCACCTCTCAGAGGGGGTATGTAAGCTAGTAGAATGGATGGTAGTAAATTTGCATTGGCTATGTCATCCTTATGCTTAGTTCTCCTCCTTACACCGAATCAAGATGTTCTGTCTCGGGCAGTCGACGAGGAGGCTTGCACTCCTTTCATCGATGATTCTTGGACTCATGTGGACATTCTTCTTTTTGATATGACTCTCTTAGTCATTAAATCAAGAAGGACTTCTATGATGGATTCCTCAAGCGTTGTGAGCTCGTCGGACATATGCGCTCGGGAAAGATAAGCGGGGTCATGATGACCTCAAAAAATTGCACTAGGGTGAACGATCTACTTGTAATGATCACTATATACAATTACGAGTTCTATGGGCTTCGAGTTTTAAGTTGGAAAAACTGTTCTTCGTGTGTGACGAGCTAAATAGGAAATTCATCAACGGTCTAGTTGCAACAGGTATGAAGATTTTGTGAACGTTGATCCATCCATTATGGCACAGTCCAATGGTCTAGTGGTGATCCTTTCATGATTTTCTTTCCATTCAGGGTGGAAGTCGAATGGGTATATCAGTCCAATGGCTATATTGTTGTGCCATGGCGAAGTGCTAGATGTCACTGTTTTGATATCTCGACGAATCTCAATTCTTGTGATTTTTCCTTATGAAAATTTTCCTCTGGAACCTTCTGTAACTTTTCGATCTTGGATCTCTTCTTACTTAGCTTCCTAGCCTTCTTCACAGTGAACTTCATCTCGATCATCCTTTTTCCATTCTAAGTCTTATCTTCATTCGACATAGTCACTTCAAACTTCTGAGGTTCTTTCTTAAGATCCAAGGGTAATACTCCTTCATCATATGGATTAGTATTTTTGTCTTCTGTGGTTCCTCTGACACTCTTATGGCTTCAACATCCAGGTCCCTGGTGTTCAATAGATGACATATGTTCTCTTGTTCTTCCATCAAGTAGGCGATCCTTCTAGTCATAAATTCTATGAGTTCTTGCTTCTTCTGTTCTAAGGCTTCCTTCTCTTATTTTCTTTGGATATGGTATTTTTCAATCCAGATATTTCCTAACAAAGATGGAAATGGGGCAGGGTACTCAATAAATTTAATGACTTTGAACTCTTCCTCTGTCAAAGCTCCATGGGTACTCATAGCTATCTAGGTAATTCTGCCACATAGGGTTACCACTTTTCCTTTAAGTAACCCTATTCTTTCTATTGAAGGAACCATAGAAGGCCTTCCTAGGGTTTCCCAATTACTTTCTGTCATAATATTCATCTGTGTTCCCTCATCTAGAGCACATTCGATGTCAAAGTCTCCTATTCTTACTTCATTTTTCTCTTTTTCTTTGAATATCTCTGACAAACTGTGATCCGTATTTATGTAGGAACACAATGAAATACATAAATAAACATAAACATAGAGATGCAGTGGAAATAAGACTTTATTTCATTAATAACAAATGACTAAAATATGCTTACACACAGAATGGAAATAAACTAGCTAGGGCATTGGTAGCTTATAACTGAGAAGAGATGTGGCAGATATTGGCCTCTGAACAGTGTTAAAATGAGGCTCGAAGGCCTATTATTATTGAGAAACAATGGAAAACCCTAAACATCCAAAGACCTAACCCTAGGAGATGAAATGCCAAGACTATGGGCCTTGTTTGGGTAAGTTGGTACATCAACTTCCCGGGGATGTAACTTTGGCATACGATCTCCGTTCGACGCGTTCTATACCTCGTTAGAAATTTCTATCCGAGGAAAACCAATTTTGGGTGAGAAACATCAATATACGATCCATGTGTCTCCCCATGTTCCCAAAAAATGTCGTTTAAGGCCTCAAAACGGCTCCAGAAGTTCAGGACCCAAAAAACTACTAAAAATAGTAAACTGTGCGGAAACTGAAAAACTGAAAGAAGAAATGGTGGGGGTCCAAGTGGAATAGGTGGGTGGACACCAATATACACTTGGATCATTCCTCCACCCTTAGGAAGCAATGGTCCCCATTGCGTTGAGTTCCTCCATGAGATGAGGAAACTTCTGTTGAACTTGGTCCCTGGTGAGCCATTTGCCTTGGTGAAGGAGTTGGCCTGCTTTGACAACTCGATATAGAGGTATCCTTTGTATTCAGATGTGCTTGATCTATGTATCCATGATCTGATCAGTTCTGGCTTGTTCCATGCAGTCTGGATTTAACTCTGTTGGTGTGAGTTGTTCTGCCATGTTGAACGTGTCTAGAAGAGGTGGAAAGTAGGGCCAAAGGTGGTAAACATTGAAAACTAGGTGCAAACCAAGGAATGGTGGAATGTTGAGCTCAAAGTAATTTTCACCTACAACCTTGGTAAGGGTGTACGACCCATATTGGAGTGGACGAAGCTTGCGGTGGGGTCTAGTGAGGCACTCCTTTTGCAAATGAAGCCACACTTTTTCACCCACTTGGAAGTTGTATGGCACTCGATGTTGATCATGTCGCTACTTGTACTTAGCATTGGATCTATCCAAGATGTCATGAACTTGTTGGAGGATGTGTTGAATGTGCTCAATGAAGTTGTTTTCCTTATCTACCTCAGACTGTACATGAGATGAATCTTCTTGAGTAGCCACAAATGGCATGGCTATGTCAATGGGACATAGTGGATGGAATCCCAAGCCCACTTGAAAGGGGATATGGATGGTTGAGCTATGGAGAGCCCAGTTGTAGTTGTGTTGTACATAGGGGAGGATCTCATCCCATGTGCGTGGATGCTTTGAATTGTACATGTGCAGAATGTGTATGATCATCCGGTTAACGATCTTTGTCTGGCCATCAGTTTGTGGATGGAAAGCTGTGGACTTGGTGAGCTTGGTGTCCAACATCGACCAGAGGCTCGACCAAAATGTACTGAGGAACCTACTATCCTGATCTGAGATGATAGAATGTGGGATCCCAAAGTGTACCCACACTTGTTCAAAGAAGAGTTTAGCAGTAGCTTCTACTATGATATTCTTCTTGCAGGCCATCATAATGGACATCTTCGAGAATCAGCCGACGACCACAAAAACACAGTCATTTCCATGCTTAGTAGAAGGAAGGCCTGACATGTAATCCATAGAGATGGATTCCCAAGGTCTACTGGGGGTAGGAAGAAGAGTATAGAGGCCTTGCATCTTGATGCTCGGTTTGGAAATGGTGCAAGTAGTGCAGGACTTGATGTACTTCCCGACATCTTGTCGAAGGTTTGACCAATAGAAATACTTTTGCAGTACTACCACAGTTTTCTCGACCCCGAAATGCCTAGTGACCCGACTGTAGTGTGCCTCCCAAATCATCTTGGCATGCTCGCTTGAAGGAACACAAAGGTGTCCCAGGTGACAAAGCAGGGCATCTTAGAGCTGAAAATTGGGAACTTGCTTACCCTCCAAGAGTGTATTGTATGTGTGTTTGAATTCTAGATCACTTGTGTAGAAAAGAGGACAATTAGAAGTCTCATGCCCACAAGAGTTGAGCACAGTGGTTAGCTCCATGATGGGTGGTCGACTGAGGAAGTCGGAAACATTATTGGTATTGCCTTTTTTGTACTTAATGTTCAAATGAAATTGTTGCAGGTATGTGGACCACTTCTAATGGCGATCGTTCTGCAACTTCCCTTGTGTCTGTATGAACTACATGGGTTGGTGGTCTGTGTGGATGACCATTTCCTTCCCAAAATGTAATGCTTCCATTTCCAACAAGCTTGCACAATGGAATACATTTCTTTGTCATAAGTGGGATACTTCCGAATTGTGTCGAAAAGTGTCTCACTATGATATTCCACTGGATGCCCATGTTGAGTAAGGACTTCCCCAATATCATAGTTAGAGGCATCTATCTCGATCTCAAATGGTTGTTGCAAGTTTGGTAATGTGAGCACTGGTGCAGAGCAGAGGCGATGCTTCAACTCCCCGAACGCCTTCTGTTGAGATTCAAACCAAAATAATTTTTCTTTAGCTCCTCCCTTGGTGACTTGACTCAAGGGCCAAGTGATATGAGAGAATCCCAACACAAACCTACGCTAGAAATTGGCAAGACCTAAAAATATGTAGATATCTATTACGGTCGTTGGGGCTGGCTAATCCTAAATGACTTGGATCTTTGTTGGATCCACATGCACCCCCCACTCATCAATAATGTATCCCAGATAATGAACCTGGGTTATGCCAAAAGTGCATTTCTCCAAATTGGCACACAACTTGTGTTTCTGCAGTGTTTGGAGGACCTGTCGGATGTGGTGGAGGTGCTCTTCCCAAGTCCGGATGAAGATCAGAATTTCATCCAAGTGCACCACTACAAATGAGTTGGTGAATGGTTGCAGGATGTCATCCATTAGCCTCATTAAGGTTGCAGGGGAATTCGTCAACTCGAAAGGCATGACCAACCATTTGAAAAGGCCCTCCTTGGATTTGAATGCAGTCTTCCACACATCAGAGGGTTCGATTGGTACCTGTCGATACCCAGACTTCAAGTCGATCTTGCTGAAATATTTCCCCCCCTTGATTTGGTCCAGAATGTCATCAATTCGTGGGATCGGGTACCTATTCCAGAGAGTGATCTTGTTTAGTGCCCGCTAGTCAATGCATAGTCTCCAAGTCCCATCCTTCTTCTGCACCAATATGATCAGGCTCCCACAGGGTGATGAACTTGGTCGGATGTGACCTTTCTGCAACATCTCCTGAATCTGCCTCTTGATTTTTTCATTCTCCAGGACAGAGTGCTGGTAGATGGGTACATTGGGCAGTGGTGCACCTGGGGTCAAATCAATGGGGTGCTTGACCTAGCAGTGTAGAGACACCCCTGCGGGGGAGGTGAAGATGTCCTCATACTCCTCTGTGACCTTATCCATCTATTGTTTTTGTGCAGCGGGGCTTTGTCTAGAGGTCATGGCCATATTCTTCCTCTTTCCTTGAGGGCGGATCATCAGGAAAACAAATTTCTTGGTTTTGGAAATGATCTTATTGCATTGTTTTGTAGTAACCAATAACAACACAAGGCCTAGAATAATACACAGCATGTCTCTTCCACAAGTACGGTTGGCCTAGTAGTACATTAGAAACATCGAGAGGATAAATGTCACATAATACCTCATCCATGAAGGGCTTGATGCTATAGGGAAGGCGACATTGTTGACTGACGCGGAGGTCCTATCCTTGGTGCAACCACCTGATGGTTTATGGTTGTAGGTGTGTTGTGATCGGCAAGCCCAATCACTTCATGACCTCCACCGAGATGAGGTTCTTCTGGATCTCGCTGTCGATAATGAACTGCAATAGGGAACCCTTTACCCACATCTTGGAATGGAAGAGACTCTCTGCCTCCTCTGGATCTTCTAGTTCCTCCTTCTGGATCTTTGTAGTGGCAATGGTGGCGTTGGGCTCCACATCGATAATCTTCTTCTCCCTATCATTCCCCTTGTCAGGTTCTGATTCAAATTCAGAGAATGCATCTGATTCAAAATCCTTCAACTCAACTACCAGTGACTGCTTGGCCCGACACTCACTTGTGTTGTGAGTGAAGCTCTTATGGAACTCACACCACATCCCCGTGTCCTTTTTTGGCTTTGTGGTGTTGTTCTTTTCTTGTGGCTTTGGTGGGTTTTCCTGCACTACCATGCCTTGGCTTGGTCCTTTTTTTTGTGATTTGGGAGTAAATTTCCCTTGCTTCTGATTTGTAGACCCAAAGTCTCGCTTCTTCTTTTTGAACTTCTGCTCAATCTTGGCAGCATATCGGTATGCCACACCAAGTGAGGATATGTCGAGGAACTACATTTCCTCCTAAATGTATCTGTGCAGACAACTACAGTACTTTAACACCAAATGTTTCTCTGAATCTTTGATACCCAACTTTGTGCGTAATGTATGAAACAGATTCATCATCTCATGCACATCTTGGTCCCTTTGTTGTCGCAACGTAGTCCATTGTATGTATTTTTCCTCGTAGCTCCCCACGGGATAATATTGTTCCTTGATGGAATCTTTGAAATAATTCCAAGTGGGTGCGGCCGAGAACAAAGAGGTTTCTCTCTCGCCCTCTTACTCCGAGTAGGTTTCCCACTAATCCTTGACATGGGGGGTGGCATTGAGGAGTGCGAAAATAATCTTTTCTCGGTTGGAAAAGTCATGAACCAAGAAATATCCTTCTAATAGATTCAACCATCTATCTATGGCATCTACATCTATTTGTCCATCAAATATGGGAATGTCAAAGTTTACTTGTACCTTAAAAGGAGTGGTGCCTCCAGAGTGGCTTCTGGATGTCGATGCCCCGCCAATTGGAATCTCTTGAAGAATCTGGGAAAAGTTGTCCATCATCGCGTTCCTTTGTTTCTCGAGGGCCTCCTCGAGCAACATTTTGATAGGATCTCCTTCTCCCTCATCTTTCTTTTCTTCCCCATGGGTGATCATCGGGGTTTGCGAGGCTGATCTTGCAAAGGTTCAACCAGATCGAGCCCCAACTCCTTATACTCTGATCTCATTGGGGACATGCAAAGAAGGATCGAGAATGAGCAAGCCACTCTGATACCACTGATCCAGATTTATGTAGGAACACAATGAAATACAGAAATAAAAATAAACACAGAGATGCAGCGGAAATAAGACTTCATTTCATTAATAAAAAATGACTGAAATATGCTTACAGACAGAATGGAAATAAACTCGCTAGGGCGTTGGTAGCTTATCTCTGAGAAGAGATGTGGCGGATACTAGCCTCTGAACTGTGTTACAATGAGGCTCAAAGGCCTATTCTTATTGAGAAACAATGTAAAACCCTAAACATCCAAAGACCTAACCCTAGGAGATGAAACACCAAGACTATGGGCCTCATTTGGGTAAGTTGGTAAATCAACTTCTCGGGGACGTAACTTTGGAATACGATCTCTATTTGACGTGTTCTATACCTCGTTAGAAATATCTATCCAAGGAATACAACTTTTGGGTGAGAAACATTCATCTATAGTCCATGTTTCTCCTCGTTTTCCAAAAAAAATGTCATTTAAGGCCTCAAAATAGCTCGGGAAGTTCAGGACCCGAAAAACTACTAAAAATCATAAACTATGTGGAAACTAAAAAACTGAAAGAAGAAATGGTGGGGCTCCAAGTGGAATAGGTGGGTGGCCACCAATATCCACCTGGATCAAACTGACATCTTTATGTTCATCATCTAGGGTTTCTTTCATTTTTAGTAACACAATCTCTGATTCTTTCTGGGGTTCTTCTATAATCTTACTCTCTTGACCTTGCTCCATATTCAAGTTTTCAAGTCTAGTAATCATTCCAGAGAAATCTAGTACTTCATGGTCCATAGCCTTACAACAGAGGCAACTACGGTTTCTCCCAGGTCATTCCTTAGCAAGATGTCATGGTCTTCTGCAACTATAACAAAGACTTAATCATCTCTTTCTCTTCAATGATCCCCAACTTTTCTTGTACTGCATGCTAGGATCATGATGGCTAGCCTGCAAAAATTTATTTCTAGGATCCTGCATCCATTGTTTATTCCAAAAATTCTTTCTATGCATAGGTATAACATATCTTTCATTATTCTTATCATATATTTTCATATCAAATGTTCTTTCATCTAACAATGCCCTAGTTTTCAAGCTAGGATAAAATCTATCAAGCATACCTAAATCCATACTTTAGAAAAAAAAATTCACTTCTTTTACTTCTAAATATTACAAATCTTCTAGATCTAATAACTTTTAACTATTATTAACTTTATTAGAGCACAAAGCTTACAAATCTTACCTCTTTCTGTAGATATAACTTAGAAACTTCCACTTTAACCTTTCTTAGAGAACAAAGCATTCATATCTGACTTATTTTCTTCAGATCTATCCTTCCTTCTTCAACTCAGAGCTTTTCAGATCAAGTGAATCACTGTGCACTAGGGCACAGGTCCATGCACAAAGATTTTACAATTTTAGGACATACTTTCTGCACAAAGATTTTTTTTCCTCGGTTCTTAGCAATCACAGTTTCAGGTCCCAGGAACAGAACCATTTGTTGGCACATGGAAAGACCCAAGGTTCAATGCTTCAACAATGCACCAATAAAACCCTAACTACTATCCCTTTTGGCAACACCTGCGAAGTAGATGAGGTCTCACTCGAGGTAGAGGTAGGGGTGGTTGCAAGACTCAAGTGTCTGCAACCTTAGCTGGGACATAGATCTGTGATTCTAACACTTAGAAAACACTTTAGCATAGATCATTCATCGATATTTTTCCCTCATGGCACTCCATGGATGGTGCAGAGAACCACAACATTCACATAGATCTAGGTTAAGTTAGCACTTAGCAACAACAAAATAGTTCTAGCACTCAACACTTTCATATATGTCATATCTACATCCATACATCTAAGAAGCACACAGAAACGCAGATCTATCTAGGCATATCATAGCAAAGCACATAGCATAATCATATCAAAGAACAACACATGAAATTAGAAAAACACATTAGGTCGAGGCACGAAGCACAACACACAGGATTACCATGGTTCACCCCCACCCCGGGGCTACATCCATAAAGTCTTCTTCTTCTTTATTAGCTTTGGTCAATCTAATTACAACAAAGACCTCAAAATTTTACTCCGCAAAGGATAGGAGATCTGTGTGCACCTCACCAGATCCTCCTTCCCCGAGTAGATATAGTACAAATCCTTCTTAAAATCCATGCAGTCAGCACTTACAACACTTTTACTTATCTCTACAAGTTGGTCACACAGTATACACAAAGCCTTTTCTAGAACTTAGCTTCTCCACCTCTCTTACATTTCCTAGCTACTTCTTTATACTTTACAAAATAGGCCTAAACATGGGTAAACCCATGGGATGACATCCCATACCCATTATGTTATCCCCAAAAACCCAAACAAGACCCAAGAAAGGGGTATGGCTTCCACAATCTCCGCTTCGCATTGTGCTCCATCTTTCACAAGCTGTCAAAGTTCCAAAAATGGTCAAATATGACCAAGTGTTTCCTCAAACTTGGTCAAGGGGCAACACCAACATTGAATAGTTTCACAGCCTCAAGGAACTTCTATTGGCTTTCACTTTCAAGAAAACATCATCACCCACTTTAAACTCCTTGTGCGTCATGTTCTTATCAGTAGAACTATTCTTCCTATCTTGGCCAACTTTCAAATTATGCTTATTCTTCATCATTTGGTGTTCCATTTCCTTGATAAAATCTTCCCCAACCACGGCTCTATCAGTTGAGTTATCCTATCTTATTGGAGTGTTTCACTTTCTTCCGTAAAGTGCTTCAAACAGGCTCATCTTCAGCGATGCTTGATACCCATTGTTGTAGGAAAATTCTACCAAGTGTAGGGAGTCTTCCCATTTAGATGGTTTGTCCATCACATACATCCTTAGCATGTCTTCTATCACTTGATTCACCATCTATGTCTACCCATTAGATTCAGGATCATAAGAAGTGATGAAGTTCAGATTCATTCTAAACCCCTTGAATAACCCTTTCCAGAATTTTGAGGTGAATTTCGGGTCTCTGTCAGACACAATTGTCTTGGGAGCACCGTGCAATCATTTTATTTCCCTTAAAAGGATATCAACAACATTATTTCCTTGTGAGTAGTCTTTAATGAAATAAAACAGTAAGCTTTCATAAGCTTTTCCACCACCACCATGATTGAATCATGTTTCTTGCCTGTTATGGGCAACCCTGTGATGAAATCCATTGTCACCACCTCCCACTTACACTCAGGGATGGGTAAAGGCTGTATAAACCTTATTAGATCCTTGTGCTCAAATTTAATGGCTCTTGACTGCTACCACAATTTTTTATATTCATGGTGACTAACATAAGGCACATTATGCATTTCTTTTAAAATCATAAGTTTCAATTCCTAGACATTAGGTACATAAACTTTGTTTTTGTAAAAGAGTGTTCCATCAGCTCCCAACTTATAATGTTCCACTCTCTATAGCATCTTTCCTTACTGTAGCTTTGCTACCAATTCCTTGTACTACAAATCTCCATTTACAACTTCCAAAATTATGTCTTTAATATCAATTTGATACATGATAATGGTTGTAGCACGTAGTTCATGCACTCTCGTGCTAAGTGCATCAACCAATTTGTTCTCTTTTATTTTGATATGCTTGATATCAAAGTCATACTCACAAAGGAATTCTAACCACCTACTCTTCCTAGAATTCAAGGTTAGATGATCAAGCAAATACTTCAGACCGTTATCATCTATCCTTAGCTCAAACCTCTTTCCCATGAGGTAATGCCTCTATTTCTTTATAGCACGCACTATGGATTCCAAATCCAAATCATGAGTTGCATAGTTCTATTCATGCTCTTTCAATTTCCTGGACTCATAACATATTACAAAATCATTCTAGCTAAGGAATCCTCCCAATCCTTCTTTTCATGCATCTATGCGGACTATGAAATCCACATTTGGATCTGCAATCCTTAGGATTGGAGCACTGGTTAACAGTTGCTTTAATTGCTGGAATCTCTTCTCACATTCTTTATTCCACTAAAACTTCTTCTCCTTCCTTTATAAGGAAGTGATAGGGTGAGATATACTTTAGAACTCCAAAATGAACCTTCATAATAGTTAGTCAGACCCGTAAAGGATCTGACTTCTATCACATTATTTTGCACTGACCATTCCTTGATGGCTTCTATCTTCTCAGGATCTACAACTGTCCCATCCTTTGAAATGATATGCCCCAAGTAATGGATATTCTTTTGACAAAATGAGCACTTTCTTAATTTGGCATACAATTGGTGCTCGCTTAGCACTTGCAACACCATATTCATATGATTTCCATGCTCTTCCTCTGACTTGTAATACACCAGTATTTCATCCAAAAATACTATGAAAAACTTGTCTAGATATTCCCTGAATACACCATTCATTAGGCACATGAAAACAATGGATGGATTTGACAACCCAAATGACACCATTGTGAATTCATAATGACCATACCTTGTTCTGAAGCTGGTCTTGTTGATGTCTTCATCCTTTATTCTTACCTGGTGATATCCCGACCTAAGATCTATTTTTGAAAATATATTAGCATCCTTCAACTAATCAAAGAGATCATCAATCTTTGGCAGAGGGTACTTGTTCTTTATAGTCACTTTTTTCAACTATTTGAGATCGATGCAAAATATCAATGTTCCATCCTTCTTCTTCATGAACAGGACCGAGGCTCCCTAAGGTGACACACTTGGGCATATATACCCCTTCTTCATAAGCTCTTCAAGCTGCAATTTCAGTTCTTTTAGCTCTGGTGTACTCATTCTGTAAGCTTGGCTAGCCCCTGAATCAATTAAAATAGTAAAGGCATGGTTGTTGATCATACCTTCCACTTCAATCAGGTGCGACTAATATTCTGCATGCTTGTTGTCTAGGGCTTTGTAGATCCTGGGTATTCTACTTCCCGTGTCATCCACTGTTTCTATCTGCTGAACATTGTGAACAACTCTCACTTTGTCATTTCTATGGGGGAAATCTTTGTACCTATGATTTCCTTTACAACCCCAACATTCCATAGGTGGTTGTTTTGGCATCTATCCACCTACTTCAGCCTTCATGAGCTCTCTAAAACCCAACTTTTCTTCAGGGATGTTCCTGAAAAATGGTTGTTTGATTCCATTTTTCCTTTGTTGCCTCTTAAACTTCTTTCTGTCTTCCCAAGCTTTTTGGAAAGTAGGCTTTTCTTTTTTCTCATCATATAAGAATTTTTCTCTCCTTAAAGTTTCTTCCATAGTCTTTGGGTCATCATACTAGATCTTGTCACCAATGGAAGATGGTAGTCCACTCATATACCTTTGAATTTTGGCAGTCTTGTCCTTGATGAAGGGACATACTTCAACAATTCCAAAAACCTTCGTTCATATTCATCAATGGTCATGCTACCCAGCTTGAGTTCAAATAACTCTTTCATCTTTATGTCATAGTATCTCTTAGTTAAGTACTTCTTTTCAAAATGTCTCTTGAACTCCCTCCAAGTAACATTATTCTCTCTGACGTGATGTACATGCACAAGCTTCTCCCACCATACAAATTCCTTTCCTTTAAGTTGGTAAATGAAAATTCTTTCCTTTGCATAAGAAGAATAGTTCTGCAGTTGGAAATATTTCTTCATGCCCAGTAGACAAGTCTCAGAATATTCATATTTCTTGTGTTATCTGTCAAAATTAGGAGGCTTAATCTATTAAGAACCAAACATCAATATCGCATAGAAAAATTATGCAAAGAGACGTGACCGTACCCTATCGCGCCCTTCTGCTTCACAGGATCGTTCTCAAATCCCCTTTCTCTCTTGAGATGAATTAGCTCTTTGGACTCCCCAACCGAAATCTCTGCTAAACACTGACCTAGTCCACAGGTCTTCTTTAAATCCTCACGGCCTTCAGTACTTGACCGAGGTTATCCCCCGACTCACTATCGAGGTTCGGGGTTTCGGAATTTCTGTTGTCGAGAGTCTCTGCTCGCTTGAACTCCCGACTCTCGATTCTACGATGCACACTTTTCTCCACGTGCTAGCCCTCCTGGCTCAACTCTCACCATATGACTATTACCTCCACGACCCTGGCCTTAAATCCTATCGCAACTTCGCAACTTGCTATATCAAGCTCTTGATTTTCCAACTCTCGATACCCGATGCGCCGAAATGCCGATGCGCACGAGAGTTGACTTATCAACGGTCCCTTATCTCGCGGGACTTCAGACTTCGCTAGATTGCGAATCCTAACACCGATATTTCGGGACTTCTCGTGGCGAGATCCCGATGACCTTGTGCCACCTGTACTCCACTCACCGACTCTGCTATGGTCCACACTATCCTCCAGATGTCGGGATATCGCCTCTCGCAATCTCGCGATCCCCATGCCCAAATCCTCGAGTCTTTTCTTGCGAGGCTCCGATACACGATCCCATGCACAGATCCAACGGTCCTCCTATGATACGGATCCAACGATTATTCTCCTTCTCGTGCCTCATGCCCTCGCGACTTGGAGTACCCAATATTTGGGCTCTCACCCTGCAAACCCCTAAGTTCGCGAGATCTCTCGATCTCTACCACCTGTCCTCCTCAGATGGACGGCTACAATCCTCTCTCTCCTTCACCGCTCATGAAGTCGAATGACTTCCTCTTCCAACCTCCGATGCCCAAGTCCCTGAGGTGGGAAATCTCATGACACACGTATTCTCCCAAATGAACGGTCCAAATCAAATCTGGCTAATTCACCGTCTCTGATGTCGAGGGACCCTTTTCATGTCCTTGACATCCCTGATATCCCGAGTGTCGATACCTTTCAGGATTATCACTCTCCTGGTTTGTGAAGTTAAACCTCGCGCAGCTCCCAACCGATCTGACGATTGTCAGGTATTATGCTCTAGATCTAACAGCTCAGATCCATCCTTCCTTCTGTGCGCTCCTCCAGATGTTCCCTGGATGCGAAAACCAATGGTCCATATCCTATCGGTTGATCCACTGGCCGATGTTTCTCCTCCCTGAGCTTCCTGTGCACTTTTCTCCTACACTTGGAATAATTTCAATCTTCCAAAAGCTTCAGCCTTTGCTGCTCCTCTCTACGAGCTCCTCAAAAGTCATCCTCGCTTCATGTATCAGAACGCTGCCCCTCCTAAGCTTCTATTACAACTCTTCAAGGGATTCTCTGACTTCTGCACTCCTTGCAGAGTCTTCTCATGCACGCGTTGGTGCTATCTCTTTTGATCTTTGGTGAATACTCAGACCCCTAAGGGATTTTACTTTTCTATACCTTCTCCCACAGATGGAGAATAAAACGCCTTCCTGGCTCTCCTTCGTTGAAGTAGGCTCTTGCTGAGCCTTTCAGGGTGTTCAGTAATCCTGTGGAGATCCTCCAATGAATTGTTCCTTCAACTACAGAACTCAAAAGAGTCCTCTTCTCCTGAGATGTATGCACAATATCTCGATGCCCTCCTGGCAGAGTGTCTTCCTTCCACAGAATGTTCAGTGGTTCTGTTCCCTGTGCACTTATGCACTCACTCGATTCCCACCTGGTAGAGCTCTCACAGAATCCTCAGTGATTCTGGTCTTCTATCTTCAACTCTCAATAGAGTTCCTCCTCTAGCACCTCGTGCTTATGCTCAATGCCCAACTGGCAGAGCTCCATAGAACTTACAACAAAGTTATGTCTGCAACTGTGTTTCAGCTACATAGCCTTGCCTCCAAGGTATTCAGAAACCTTGAATCCTTCTTCTTGAGTTGTTGATCTCAGTTCCTGTGCCTCAGCACGTCTTCGTCTGACTCCTCAGAGTTCAGAAGTGCACCCTTTGTGCACTGGTATTCAGAGACCACAGTCCTCTGTCATGCCCTCATGGCATGAAGCCTCAAATACCACAATTGAATCACACAAACTCCTGTAGAATGCATCAAAATAACATACATTCACACAGAAAAGGAACACTCGTAGACACCCATATAACACAGAATGACATGCAGGAAAAATTGCTTCTGATTATATTAAAATGGCAAATGCCTGTATTTTACAAATGGTGTTCCTGAGCTCTCTCTCTCTGTCTCTCCTCTCCTAAAACCTCATCTTCACTCCTCCAAATTAGATCTCAAAAATCTCTTTTACCTGAGGGGCTCATCGAGCTCTTCCCTCCAGGTCTACCTACTCTAATAAATTACATTCAATGGTTGTCTAGTCCATAATTTAGGTCTAGATCTCAGGCGATCTTGGCATTAAAGACAATCTACCTAATTCCTTCTCAAAGGCACGGCTTCCATGGATCACCAACCTAAGACATTCAATTACATTCATTTCGAATTTGAAATGAGGTTGCGCCTCTCTTCAACCTTTAAATGCATGCGTGCTGATGTGGCTGGATGGTTGGATGGTTGTATGGAGAGATGCTCCTGCATCATACTCCACAACTGCAAAAATCATGAGCTCCTACTCATGAGCTTATCCTATGAGTTGTTGGAAATCTTCCTAGATCCCAAACAAATATCTGGAGCTTCCCATCCGCTCCATCCTCTTGCTACTCTGCTTATGCTGCTTCCTTCCTTCTTCCCAGCTGCTCCCCGCTAGCAGTTTCTGCGGATCTCAACATCATCCTTCTGATGTCCTCTATCACTTCATCCAGCTGCTCCGGTGGTGGGTCTTGTTGTTGTAGTCTCCTCAGCTGCAAAATTTTTCTGCAATTGGGCAGATCATCA
>JASDQU010100506.1:392422-425158 GCA_032191745.1 Picea mariana | reverse complement strand
AGCTAAGTGCAAGTAGTTTAAGTTGCTTTGTGAAAGAGAATGTGTGTGCATCAAGGCTTTGTGCTTGATAGAGAGTTAGCTCGGTGCCTCGATCTATTTTATGGAAGGAGGATTTGGTGCTCAATGCGAATATCTCATGTTTGGTGCGAAGCTCGAATCTGTAGCTTAGTGCACAAGAGTAACTGAATGTAAGATATTGACGAATAATAAAGAGGTTAAGTGGTTGGTGGACATAGCCCCACAATGGGGTGAACCACGTACATCTGGTGTCTTATGGATTTCTTTGTGAAATGAATATATCTGTTATGTTTTTCTTATTTCTTAGATTAGATATGTAATGGACATGTATATGTTGCTTTAATGCTTTTCTTATGTTAAAATGCTAGATCTGATTCACTGTGCTAAGTGCTAAGTGTTTTAGGTGCATAGTCTTTGTTGTTACTGTGCTAGATCTATCCTTGGGTATGTTCTGTGATGTTAATAAGGTTAATAAACTAATGTATGTAACTCCCTAAGCGTTAACAAAATACTCTGCAAAGTGTTATTATCACAGACCTATATCCTAGCCTAGTTACAGACACCTGCGTCTTGTAACCCCCCCTGCTTCTACCTCAAGTGAGACTTCGCCTACCTCGCAGGTGTTGCCGAAAGGGTCGGTAGTCGAGGTTTTGTTGGTGTGCTTTTAAGCATTGAACCCTGGGTCTGCGCCTGTGCCAACAAGCACAATGAAAGACAATTGTGAGAAAATTGTTAAGTTCAAGGAGAACTTGGAATCTAGGAAATAGAAAGAGTCACTAGTAGTGATAGAGGATAAGGAGAAGGAGGTTCCGAAGGATAAGCAATGCTCAATAACTTCCAGTTCATAAAGTCATACTTCAGGTGGGAAGGAGGATTTACCCCCTTATAGTTATGTTAGGAGACCCAGGTGGCTATTGCAGACATTGAGGGATGTTGGTGAGGCTCCTAGGAAATTAGTCAGGAAGAGAAGGCCTTCGAGGAAGTTTCCCAATTATATGGCTCTTATGAGAAGCATCATTGATACTGAGCCTTCTATTTTTGAGGAAGTGGTATATCAATAGGTTTGGCAAGATGCCTTGGTAGAGGAGTACACCTCTATCATGAATAATGATGTGTGTGATATAGTGCTAAGACCAGAGGGGAAGTTATTTGTGAGTTGCATGTGGCTCTATAAGATCAAGCATGTTGCAGATGGAATCATTAAAAAGTTCAAGGTGATATTTTTTGCGAGAGGATTCTCTCAAAGAGAGGGATTGGACTATGCCAAGACATTTTCTCCAACCACTAGGTATTCTTTTATTCGTGATATTATTTATATTGCTTCAATTATGGGGTGTAGGATTCACCCGATGGATGTGAAGATGACTTTCCTCAATGAGATCATTGAGGAAGAAGTATATATAGAGAAATATCAGGTTTTTGAGGTACATGGGAGGGATTCGCATGTGTTCGGGATCAAGAAATCATTGTACAAACTCAAACATGAACCCAGGGAAAGGTATACAAGGATTGACAAATAATTGCAGAGTATGGGCTTCACAAAGAGTGGGGCGTATCCTAACTTACACTTCATACTTGTCAGGGTTGATCTACTCATCTTGGTATTGTACGTGGATGATTTGTTTCTCATAGGTGCAGAGGAGATTATAGAAATGTGCAAGGAATATTTGGATACAGAGTTTGAGATGAAGGATATTTTCTTGATGCATTATTTCTTGGGGTTAGAGGTATGACAGATATCAAGAGAGATCTTCCTTGGTCAAGGGAAGTACATAATGGATATCTTGAGGATATTCAAGATGGAGGACTATAAAACGATGGCTACACCTATGGTTACCAACCTGAAGAAAATTTTCACTTCAGTTTTATAGTTGGTGGATCCTAGGGTATACAGGTAGCTGATAGGTTCCTTTATGTAGTTTTTCAACACTGGGTCAGATATATGTTTTTCTATGAACACTTTGAGTTAGTGCATGGTGAAGCCATGGAAGGTGCATTGGATATAAGTGAAGCATGTGATGAGGTACTTGAGAGGTACAATGGAGTATGGTTTGAGGTATATTGGAGGTGATGGAGTGAGGTTGTTGGGATATTCAGACACAGATTGGCCAGGGAGTGTAGTATATAGGAATAACACATCAGGGTGCTACTTCAACTTGGGATCAGTAGTGATTACATGGTTCAACATGAAGCATACTTCCGTAGCACTTAGATCAGCAAAGGAAGAGTATATGGCAGTGAGTATGGCTATTTTTGAAGTCATTTGGATTCATAAATTTCTTAAAGAATTATTTGATTAGGAGTTGAAGACTATGGTGATATACTGTGATAATCAAAGTTGTATCAAACCCTTTGAGAATATAATATTCAGTGAGAGATCCGAGCATATTTATATTAGATATCATTTCATCTAAGATATGATCCAGAATGGAGCAGTCAAGCTTCATTATGTTTCCATAGATGATTAGGTTGTAAACATTCTGAACAAACCCTTGGTTAAAGGGAAGTTTCTGTTCTTCGAGGACAAACTTGGAGTGGTGCAAAATATATTCCTCACTAAGAGGGATTGTTTTTTTTACAACATCAGATAGGTACTTCCTCATAGGTATAAGTTTCTAGACATGTTGAAGTTGTCCAAAGCCTTCTACCTTGGTAATTGTAATTTACTTTAATTAAAGAAGTTACTAAAGTAAAGTTATTTTATTAAATAGTTGAGTTTTATTAAATGAAATGCTAAAGTTATTAGCATTAATGAATTAAATCTTAGCAATTGATCTCAAGTGAGGTGATATTTAATCTCAACTATCAATCACTTTTGATATTAGGGTTAGGTCATAACTCAATATTATAAAACCAAGGTTAGGGTAAAGGAGGAGACACTTCATACACTTTTCATTATTGAGAGTGAGAGAAAAGAAGGATTTTTTATCAAGGAGATCTCAAATATGTGGAGAATAAATTTCATCTATAGATAAGTACATGCCAAGAAGAAGTGAGAACAAGGGTAGTCGCAAGAATATATGACATATTTCTAAGCCACAACAATGATACAGAGTTGTACATGTCACAATGAGGATATGCATGTATGTATGCGGGTTGTAATACAAGAAAGCGTGTATGTAGACGGGTTTTTGTGAGGATAGGCATGTAAAAATATGAGAAGTGAAATTATAGGATCGTAGAACCAAAGAGGAGTTGTTAGGTTTTGCAGGTGTTGTCTATAGTTCTATGTATTTCTCAGTGAGACATTTTCTTGGTAAGGGAGCCCTTGTAAGCTTTGATATTATTCTAATGAAAATATGATTTGAAGGGTAGAATATATTTGTGTATTGTGTATGAGAATTGGTTTCCAGTATTACTTTTACCATTTATGTCAGTTGATTATTCCAGCAACTGTGTTTTTTTGTGAGCTTCTAATTTGATTTACAACAAGGAAATCACTAGTAAAAAATATGCCTAGGTTCCATGATTAGAAATTCAACACTAAACTCCCTAACCCCTCAAGTAGATAGAATCATATTTTTTTCTTTATAATAAAGACCGACATTAGTAAACAATTCCTATGTAATAATGTGAACAAGTCTAATGTAAGAAGGCTTAATAAAAGGTTTTGCTTCTAGAAATATCTTTCTCTGGAATGTTTTCTAGAAGATATAAATAGTATAAATAGGAGAAAAAAACATGGAAAGGTTTTTTCTTGAGAAGTATTTTGTATTTGAGCTCTTCTCTACTAGAGTTTTCCCCTTGAAGAGGAAAATGAACTTGTCTATCGAGATAATAAAGGTATCATTTTTGGAATAAATTGTGTCATGGTGCTCTCATGTTTTCTCTTTCTGTTAACAATTGTTATAACAAGCTATTTTTTTCTTTGCATATTAACATATGGTACCTTATAAGTAGTATCAGATAACTTTCCTTTACATACTTTCAAAATAAAAATTGTCAGGCTAGAGACATGCACTATCGACATATTTAAAGCATAGTGATCTATCGTTCAATGAGTAAAACTGTGGTTGGGGAAGAATACATGTAGGAAATATAGACGGTTTCACGTGGTTACATGAAAATTTTTTTCACTTGGTTGGAGACCTCTATAACCCCTGTTGGTACCCCTTCTAGTGGTACCACATTAGACAACACCTGTACACAACCATTCACTCCCACATACCCTCAAATATATATGGATCCCCATAGATATCGTGAAACCATCATTAGATCAATAAGTTGATCACTTTACTGCTATAGTGATGCATAAAACAACACTTGGGAAGACTACTCTTGTATACCTGGGTAATCGAGTAGTACAACTAAGGGTACAATTGATCCTCCTTAGTTAGAGCCCTGAGACATTGGGTTGAGTACTACTATTGGACCCTACCAATATATTAGAGAGCTATATCACAAGGTAAAACCTTGTATGTAGGAACCCTCAAAACCCTAACCCTTGTTTTTGGACCAGAATAGAATATAAACATAGTGGACATTTTGTGGCACAACCTTGCTTCCTGCATCGAGGTTGCAAAGTTACTACACAATTTTAACTATTAAAAATTTGAGCATTTTGTCACTACAGTATTATTTATATAGGTGTATAATTCCACAGTAGTAAAAAAAAGTATAATGGTCCCATCGAAACCCTTATTTGGGACCTATCCCATTGGATTCCTCTCTTCGTATTGATTGCAATGGTACCCCTCACTTATAAGCAATTTTCTCTCCATGGACCCACCCACCCTCTCTGGCACCCTTATTTTGAACCTATTCCATTGGATTCCTCTCTTTACCCTACTCATCATGGTATACCTCAATCATAACCCCTTTTTTTGTAGACCCACCAACCCCATTCTTGCCCTCTTATAGCCTAGATGACCCACACCCATAACTAATAATTTGACATCTGCCTCCTTTCCTTGGAAACTACCCACAACTAGACCGATAATGACATCAAGGGACTCACTTCTAATATTTTTACCCTCAATTCCAAATTTGAACCCTCTCTAATGAGGTCAAAAACTTGATATCCCTCTCTGAAGAGGTGAAAAACATGATAGTTGTGCCGAGTCAATTTTGGGGCCCTACATCCACTGAAAAACCTTCATAACAAGAGGGAGCTGACTCTTCCCATTCCATGGCCTTTAATTCTAACCCCTTTCGCCGTGAACTACGTCTTCATGAAGTTGAGGTGAATAAATTTGATGGCTCGAACCCCACGTGTTGGGTCACTGAAATGGAACATTATTTCTCCTTGCATGGCATTCTTGATGACTTGAAAAAAATTTGCATTGGTGTCCTTTATCTGTATCCTAAAAGATGAAAATGGTGGAAATGGAATAAAAAATCACATGGAGGCTATCTTGATTGGACCCAATTTGTTGCAGACATGTATGAATGGTTTGACACCGACGCGCATCATTTGGTTCATTTGACCAAGATGAAACATTTTGGTACAATGGAAGAATATATCGATGCTTTTGAGCAATCGTCTTTCTAAACTGAAGGCATGTCAGACACCTTTTTCCTTGAATTATTGGTTAACAGCCTTAAGGATGACATCCAAGCTCATGTCTTCAAGGCTCACCCCCCAACCTAGCTTGCTTCTACTCATTTTGCCAAGGAAGAAAAAAATGATATCTCTTCCCAAATAAAAAATCCCTCCTTTATTCCCCACGTTGTCCCACAAATTCATCCCCTCCTTCCCATCCTCTTAATATCCATAAATTGACGTGGTTCAAAGTGGTTGAACACCAACTTAAGGGTCTTTGTTATAATTGTGATAAAAAATGATCTCTTGGGAACACGTGTAAGGATAAAAATATTGTTATGGCCATGTCTAAGCATGTTTCTAAATAGGATGGAGATGTTTCCCCTTATGAAACACTACCCCAATTCAATCATCCTATCCCACCCTATGATCCACTAGAATTTGAACCACTTATCTCTCTAAATTCTCTCACTGGTATCTCTACTCCCCAAACCCTTAAGTTAATTAGGTATATCAAAAATCATAAATTAATTATCCTTGTTGACAGTGGTAGAATCCATTATTTTTTTCATCATTTCATTGCTCAAGAGACCTTGTGCTATATCTTTGTAGTCAACGATTTTCAAATAATTATTTCTAATGGCGGTTCCATGAAATGTGGGGATCATTTTTGAAAATGTGTGCCTGCAAATTGGTCATTATCACTTGAAATCCCACATGTTTTCTATTGACATGGGTGGTTGAGACATTGTTCTAGGTGCTAAATGGTTATGTACACTAGGCCCCATCACCATGGAATTCAAGGAATTAACCATTTGTTTCCAATAGGATGGACAATGGTGCCACTTCCAAGTCATCATTGTGGGTTCCCATGATATTATCAGTTCACACATAAGGGAGAAACTCCTAAAAAAAGGTCATTATGGCATTATTTCCCAATTCCATGCCATTCAAGTAGTTAACACCCCCTCACCCACTATTCATCATAACATCCAATTTCTCCTCTTTAAACACAAATCTATTTTTTGACAATCCCCAAGGGATTCTCCCTTCTCTTGCCACCCATGACCATTTCATCCTACTTTGATACAGGTGGATATTGGTGGCCACCCACCTATTCCAATTGGCTCTTCTTGACAATTTTTAGTTCAACACATTCTTCTGTACTTCTTTGTAATTGTGGGTTCTACACTTATGGGGTTGTCTGAATCCCTACACATCTTTCGGGTGGATACTAGTTACCTCCCACTTAATCCAACTGGCTTATTTTGTATCTTTCCATGTCAGTACATCTTTTTGTATTTCCAGGGCCATTTTGGGGCCCTAAATAGTGTTTTTTTGGCTTGCTACAAACAAACTGTAGATGGGGTCAAAGTTTGACGGTGTAATGTGTATTTCTTGAAAATACCTTTCCAATGGGCTATCACGCACCTAAAACGGAGGACGTATGAAAATGTTACGACCCCAAGATGTTGAGGTACCAACTTACACATAGGGGCCCACATAAATTTTGACATTTCATCTCCTAGGGTTAGGTTTTTGTGTATATAGGGTTTTTGTATTCATGAGTAATATTAAAAATGCCTCTCAAGCCTTCGTGTAATCATTCTCCTTAGAGGGATGTGCGTAGTAGCCACATCTTCTCAGAGATAGCTACCACCATTCGAGCAAGTGTTTCGGTTCTGCATTATTATAGTTTTAACCTATTTCATTTATTCAATAGAAGATATTGTTCACTGCATATCTGTGTTGTTATTCATATCTCTGTGTTTATTGTATTCAGTTTGTTAATTAGTTCATTTTGCTCCTAAATCTGTATTAGTGGTATCAGAGCGGTCTTCTCTTCATTTCTTTTTCTTCGTGCATATCCTCGACAAGATATAGGTACAAGAAGTTGGGACTCGAACCAATCAAGTCGTTGTAAGATCGGTCACGCCGAGCCCGACAACAACCCATGGGAGACAAAAATAAATATGATGGAGAAAGAGATCCTTTTAAAATGTTTCTCGAGGAATCCCTTGTGTGATAAAGGAACGAAATGATGGAAAACTTTGCGCAGATCCTTCGATAGCTTCCCACAGAAGAAGCATCTTCATCAAGAAGCCATGCAACCCCCTTCAAGGTACAGGTAAATTTTGATATTCCATTATTTGAAGTACTGATAGATGCGGATGTTGTATATAAATGGTTGAATCTGCTCGAAGGGTATTTTTTGGTCCAAAATTTTTCCGATAGGGAAACAAATTACTTTTGTAGGCCTCAAGGTCATCTCCCAAGTTAAGGACTGGTGGGACACTTACTCTAAGCAAAGGGCCATAGAGGAATATGCAATATTTTTGGTTGACCCTAGATGATATTCCTTCTGGGATGAAATTAAAGAACAATACTACCCTATTGGAAGCTACGAGGACCAGTACACCAGATGGACCACCCTGCGTCAAGAAAGGGACCAGACGTTACCATATTTCACCAATATTTTCCATACCCTACACACCAAATTGGGTATCAAAGACTCTGAGCGACATCTAGTTCTCAAATACCGCGACTATTTGCATAGATACATTCAAATAGAAATGGAGTTTATGGACATCACCTCATTGAGTATGACTTATAGATATGTTGTCAAGATTGAGAAGAAATTTAAGCAGAAGAGGCGAGAGTTTGGATCAACAAACGCCTCATAGCCGAAGAAGGGCAAAGGCGACCCCAACCCACACAACAAGGGATAGAGAAAATATGGACACTTTCAGGACAACCAGTACAAGTTGCAACATAACAAGGGAAATGAGAAAATGAAGAAGGACACAGGAAAATGATGTGAATACCATAAAATCCCTTGGCACAACACTGGAGAATTTTGTTCCAAGCAGTCACTCATGGCCAAGTTGAATGCTTCTCAGTTAGAGGATGATTCTGATTCTGAATCGAAACCAGAAGGAGGGAAGAAGATTATTGATGTTGAGCCCAGTGCCACTATCGCTACCACCAAATTCCAACCAAGCGAACCAGAAGAACCAAAGGATGGGGAATGCATGTTTCACTCACAGATGTGGATAAAGGGGGTTCCACTTCATTTCATTCTAGATAGTGGAATTCAAAAGAACCTAATCTTAGTAGAGGTCTTCAAGTAGCTGAACTTTCCAACAACATTTCACCTGCAACCCTACACCATCGGTTGGCTTCACCAAGGAAGAGATGGCTGTGTCAGCCAATAGTGTCGTCTGCCCTACCACATCAAGCATTTCAAAGATGAGGTATTGTGTGATATTTATCCCCTTGAAGTTTGTGATGTTCTTTTAGGACAACCATATTTGTGGAAGCGTCATGCTGTGTATGAGTCTAGACCCCACAATTTTATTATTACTTTGGGTAGACAATTGTACAGGATACTAAAGGTAGTGCCTCCTACCGCTATTTCCTTAATCTTTGCTAATAAATGCATTAAGGTCATTTCACAAACTGGGAAGTTCATATTTTTTGTGATCCATGCTCACAGTGAGAAGAAGGTTTCCACCACATCCGTGGCCTCTACACAGAGCCTCTCTTTGCAATAGAAGAAAGTGGACAGGATCATGAAAGAGTACAAAGACATATTCTCCTCACCCACCGGGGTATTGACGCACTACCAAGTCAGGCATCCAATTGATATAATCCTTGGTGCACCTCTGCCTAATGGACCAGTCTATCATTTCTCATTGATTAAAAATGATGAAATCAAGCATCATATCCAAGAGCTTATTCAAAAGGGGCACATCAGACCCAGATTCTCCCCTTGTGAAATCCCAATTGTATTGGTGTAGAAGAAGGATGGGACTTGGAGAATTTGCATTGATTATAGAGCATTAAAAAAAATCACAGTTTGAAACTGGTACTCAATTCCCAGGATTGATGGCCTTCTTGACCAACTCAAGGGGGGAAATTTATTTTGCAAGATTGAACTAAAGTCTGGTTGCCACCAGGTTCCCATAGAACCAACTGATGTCTGGAAGACAACTTTCAAATCTAAAGAAGGTCTCTTCGAATGGTTATTCATGCCCTTTGGCCTAAGAAATGCACCATCCACTTTCATGAGGTTGATGGATGATATATTGAGACCCTTCACCAACTCTTTTGTGGTGGTATATTTGGATGACATCCTCATCTTCAACATAAATTAGGAGGAGAACATGCGACATATTCAACATGTTTTGAGCACTCTGCGGTGTCACAAGATATATGCCAACTTGGAAAAATGTTCCTTTGGCATGAACAGGGTCCAATACTTGGGCTACATTGTTTATGAGCATGGGGTACATGTTGATCCCGCTAATATCCAAGTCATTCGTGACTGGCCAGCCCCGACCACACTAACTGAGCTTCAAAGCTTCTTAGGACTGGTCAACTTATACCAATGGTTCATGTTGGGATTTTCCCATATTGCATGGGTCCTCAACCATGTGACCAAGGGAGGTGGCAGGGAAACGTTCATGTGGGGGAAGGAACAACAACAACCATTTGATGATCTAAAGCATCACTTGGTCTCATCTCCAATACTCTCTTTGCTCGATCTTCAACAATCATTCGAGATTGATACTATTGCATCTGACTATGCTGTAGGCACAATTCTCACTCAACATGGTCATCTAGTGGAATACCATAGTGAGACACTCTCAAATACTATCTGGAAATACCCAACCTATGAAAATGAAATGTATTCCATTGTACAATATCGTCATCAATAAAAACATTACATTCTAGGAAAGGATATGATCATCCACACTGATCACAAGCCTCTGCAGTTCATATAGAATAGGGGAAGTTGTAGAACAACCTCCATCATAATTGCTCCACCTACCTGCAACAATTCCATCTCAACACCAAGTAAAAGATAGGGAGAAAAAATCACGTCATTGATTTCCTTAGTCGACCTCTCATGGCTTCACTCACCACTGTGCTCCATCTCTATGGACATGAGGCCTCTGAGTACCCCAACTTTATCAGCAAGACCCAGACTTCGCCACCTCCTATCAACTCTTGGGTACAGGAGCGACTATTGCTGATTTTCACATTCAGGATGGGTTATTATGCCATCTGGGCCAACTCTGTGTTCTTGTAAGTGAGCATGAAAAGTTGATTTATGAATCCCACTACATTCAGATGGTGGGAACTTTTGGCATGGAGAAAATAGTGGCCGTTCTCCAGAAACATTTTTATTGGCCAAAACTGTGACATGATGTCATCAAGTATATCATATCTTGCACTTCCTGTACCATTTCCAAGCCAAACATCAAGAATCAAGGCTTATACACACCTCTTCCTACCTCCAAGAAGCCTTGGGAATCCATCTCAATGGATTAAATGGTTGGCCTTTCATCTTACCAAGAATGACAATGATTTTTTATTTGTGGTCGTTGATCAATTTTTGAAGATGGCCATCCTCACAGCCTGCAAGAAGAACATCATAGTGATAGATACTGCCAAGCTCTTCCTCAAACGCGTGTGGGTCCATTTTGGGATACCAAATACCATCATCTCTGACTGGGAAAATAGGTTCCTCAACACATTTTGGTCGAGTCTCTAGTCACTGTTGGACACCAAGCTCACTAAATCCACTTCTTTCCACCCCCAAACAGATGACCAAATAGAGGTCACCATTCGGATAATTGTGCACATCTTGTGCATGTATAATATAAGAATCCGCGTACATGGTATGAGAGTCTCACCTATGTTCATATAGTTACAACAAGGCTCTCCATAGCTCCACCGACCAGAGGCCATTTTAGGTGGGACTATGATTCCAACTCTTGGGTCCCATTGATGTTGCGATACCTCTTGCAACCACACATACAAACTCTTCCCATGTTTAGTCTGAGACTAAAAAAGCCACCAGATTCATTGAGAGGATTCAACACATCCTCCAATAGGTCCATGAGATTTTGCATAAAGCCAATGATAAGTACAAGTAGTCCCATGATCAACATAGGGTACTACACCAGTTTCAGATTGGAGACAAGGTTTGGTTACATTTGCAAAAGGAGGGTATTATAGGGCCCCATCAGAAGCTCCACCCAATTCTCTATGGACCTTAAAACATCACCAAGGATATGAGTAGCAATGTTTTTGAGCTCAACACTCCACCCTTCCTTGGCTTGCACCTAGTGTTCAATGTGGACCTCCTTCAACCATATTTTCCACCATTATTGGACACCTCAGATATCACAGAACATTTGATAACAATATATCTCAACCCCGACTGCATGGAATAGGAATCCACTAATCAGATAGTGGACACATGGGTAAAGGGCACTCACCGATAGAGGATCTAGATTTATAGAGTTGTTAAGGTAAGGCAACTCCTCCATCAAGAAAAGTGGATCACCTTGGGCCAAATTCAACAAAAGTTTCCTCACCTAATGGGGGAACTCAATGCAATGGATCCCATTGCTTCCTAGGGGGGATTAATGATCCAGGTGGATATTGGTGGCCACCCACCTATTCCAACTAGATCCTCTTGACAATTTTTAGTTCAACACATTCTCCTGTACTTCTTTGTAATTGTGGGTTCTACACTTCTAGGGTTGTTTGAATCCCTACACATCTTCTATATGGATACTAGTTTTTTAGGAAAATTCCCTTGTGAATAGGTGAATGTCCTCTTGGATCCTAGATCCCTATGACCAAGATAGAAAAATGATAACATTGAACACTAACATTCCTTTAAATGTAGCTAAACTAGTCAAAGGAAAAAGAGGAAGAAATAATGATGTACCTTTTTCTGAAGCTTGTCCTTACTTGGTCCAGGCTGAACTTGATCTTCAAGCCCTTTAATGAGTTCTGCAATTCAATAGACAACAAAGACAATGCATGTTTCCTATTCTACCAAGATTAGTTTAAGCTATATTTATCAAGAAAATACAAGACTATGAAATCATATATTAATGAGAACATAACAAGGTACTTACAATTTGTAGATGCAGATGCAACAGCCTCACCAATTCCTCCTTGTCCAACCCCTTGCTCAAAATATCCACGATCAGAATGACAATACTTTTCACTGATATTCCCCTCCTTTTCACCATGATAATTCCTCCTTTTATAGGATTTGGGAGGCTCAACCACCTTAGTTATCTTTGGAATAAGTTGAGGATATGACTCCATCAGTTGTGGTATCTCCCTTAGATACAACCTAAAGCTTAGATTCGAGCCAAGCCAACTTGGATCCTTTCTAGTTGTCCTTAGAGATAAGGGGGATTTCTTCCCAAGAATCTCTCAACCAATCGGGGCTCCCTCAAAGATGGCAATAGAGTGCTATAGTGCTCCCTGCTAAGTGTACAAGGAGCGCTAGCACTCCCTGCAAGTGAGCAGGGGAGTGTTGATCTATAAAAATTCCTTTAAGATGGTAATTTCCCAAGGAAAAATAATGTGTAAGCTTGCCAACTAATGTGTTTTCCTCTTCTAATATGTCTTAGAAAGTGTAACAAGTGTCCTTATGGTGTTGTTTGCAATGCGACACATGTAGGAAGCAAATGTGATATTTGCAACACTTGCAACACTTGCGACACTTACGATAATGATAATGGGACATTATTGAAGTGAGGAATTTTGATGTGTAACATATTTCCCCCCAGAGTGCGAGGTCAGAAGAAAGAATTTGATGACTGAAGTGTGTTGACAATAAAAATCACAACGAGGATTTCCCCCACAAAGTATTTCTAAATCCTATTATTTAAACTAAGATAATGATATATAATACTAGTAGGTGGGACCCCCTTGTAGATTGGAGGATCATATAAGGTTCTTATTACACATTTATGCCATTGTTCGACACTGCTTACAGGGTTCTACATGATTGATGGTGAAATATTGGTTTTATTTGTGACATAATGGTAGATGGATAATGCATGTTATGTGTGGGTTTGATTACTCTAATCTCTAAATTCCATGTATGAATGGATTATATTCACTGTTATTACATTGCTATTGGCGCCATGATTTATTACATATTACACCTACACAAGACACATGTTAGTTATAAAAAGAGACAAAGGCAATATGGAATAAATCCAGGAAAAGAGGACTATGCTATACTATATGCATTTGAAATTAAAGAAATGGATGTTAGTCCTAACTAGCAATGTTAGTGGCTATACGATTTTATTGAGTTATATGGGGCGCATGTGATATATTTTATAGTATTTCTTGGAAATGGTTAGTATGGATCAGGTGGCACATTTGGCAAGTAATGTATGCAAGTTTTGATGCATAGATTAATGGCATGGGTTAATGTTGGATGGGTGGCATGTACTATGTAATTGAATGAGGAGAGAACATAAGCGATTTGCATTTACTGCACGCCACTCCATAATTCTCCCACTGGCTGTCACCCTAGATTAGTTATTGTTAATTTGATTTTCACTATGGTTAAGCTCCGATATTCAGGCGAGGAAGGAACTGCTCGACCAAGCTCGCATTTTTAAGGCCATTTGGTTACAGGTATGTTTTTTTCACCCATCCATGAACTCGCTCTATTTATGAAATAAATCTTGACTCGGTGATCTATTGGTCTGTGTTTTTCTTGAGGATGGAAACTATGTAAACTCGTGGTGTTTCTCTAGAATGGCTGTTTGTGTGTTATTCGTTGCAAATGGAAAATTGGATGGTTGAAGTTGGGATTTCATGTACTATTCTATGTGAAGGAAGCCGTGATGGCTTTTTGTTGTCTCTATGGGTTTTTGTTGGAGGGTTTAATTCAGTTTGAACTTGTTGGTCGTCTCCTCACAGTCTTGTAATCATACCCAGTCGTATTTGGTGTTATGGGTTTGTTGTGTATGATTTGAACCACCTTTGGGTCACTGCATATCATTTTCCACCTAGTCGTGGGCTTGTTTTATGTTATTGGTATATGCACATTTGGTTATGGTGGCTATTATGCCAAGAGGTTTTCTTTAGGGTTGGTTGTTATTACCCGGGCTCTGCATTTCTATCATCATTATTCAGATTTTTGGGGAAAAACATGAGGGTTATGCCTTGTGTTTCTTTTATGTTGGTTACTGGCCAGTAAGAAACCTCTGCTCTTCTGCATCGTGGTCTACCTTATCTGGTGTGAACTGTCACCTTGTCTTTCTAGCTAAAGGTTATGTGATCTGTGTGTCCACCGTGTTGTCTCAAAGTTTTCTCACCTGCTATTGATATGGTTGACTCCAGTCTCCCTATGTTTTAATGATCGAGCAAACCCTTGACTAGTTTATTATATTCATTGGTACCGAAAATGGTTTTGATTATTGGCTCGCCTCTGTTTGATCGCGTGGTTGGATGGTTGTGATTGGAAATAATAATTGTTATACAATCGATGCATTCTTTTGTTGTAACAGTTGGATTGATAACTCGACATTGTTTTATGGTTTGATTGGGATTAATTAGATATGTACAGTCACATAAATGCTTCTTTGCATTATGTGTTGGTCTGTATGTTTCTTACAACGTGGTATAAATTGAAATGATAGTCGTTGTTACTATGTGTTTTAATTGTTCGATCAGGATTATTGGAATTTGAAGAATTGATGATTGTGGCTTGTTTGTCCATTGTGTATGATTTATGGATATCGTGCATTGTATCATCTTAATGCACCATCAGAGATGGGCACGGGTTTTTTTTAGTAGTATGGTTTCATTGCAATTTAATTGTTAAATTTGTTAAAGGAATGGAATCAGACACATTTTAAAATATCTTGTGTCTGTGTTTGATTTGAGGAATTAATTTATGGGCACTGGTTAAAGTTTTGGTGTTGAATAGAGTTGAAACAAATGACTGTGTGTTCATTGGAATTTTATTTTACATATTAAATGGAAGAAATGAGAGGAAAAAAAATTCTCATACAGGTTGTTTGGAAGACATATTGATTTCAAGTATGATGACACTATGTTAATTAAAGGGGTTGAAGATTTAAATATGGACAGTGAACAAGTGTTAACACACAATAATTTTTTAATTGATCATAGTAATTGTTTAGTTGGCATTGGATAGTTTGCATTAAATACATAATTTTTTTATGGATTACTTAATTGATTTTATGAACATTATTCACTTTTTTCCCTACCATTATTTCACTTTTCACACATTTGAATCCCCTTGCATTCCCATATTCATTATCCACTCCTTGTTGCTAAAATTTAATTACAGTTAAGGGAAACTCTGTATTATGATAGTTAAAGAGATCGCACAAGGATGAATTACAACGATATATAATTTTGGTTTACGACACAGTTGATTGTTTGATGTCTGTGAGCAGTAATCGTGATATTTTCCCCCTCATTTTAACACTTTTTCTCTCACTACAACCCCTCCCATATCCCAGAACCCTTGTTCACCCACTGGTCATTGAAAACTACTAAACAATTTGTATGGATTGGATTACATGAGTTTGATATGTTGTTGAGCCAAATTTTATTTCATATTTTAAAAGCGTTGTCATGTATGGTTGTTAAAGAAACTATCTGCTAATAAATTATGCATATAGGAATGAGTTTCTTCAGCAGAGGTAGCCATGGCAGAGGTAACCGAGGAAGAGTTAATTGGAACAGGGGCCCTAGAAGGCCAAGATTCTCTATACACTTTGATGCAGACTCGCAACAGTTAGGCCAACTATTTCAAGCTGGGTTTTTAACTGGATTGGGAAATGTGTGGTCCAACCTAGGCCTGAAAGGCCTCCCTTCCAAGCCCCATAGGTCCTTGGTATTCCCATGCCTCCTCATATCTCACTACAACCTAAAGTTCCCAAAAATGACGGATGGCAAGAGTTTGTCCACCTGACAGTCTCCCAACATCCTGGCTGGCCTAACTTGTCTTTACTTTCTTCTCCACCTATCAATCAAATTGTCCAAGATTCCCCTGTCCACTCACCAATTCAGTCTTCCCATGCGATCAAAAGGTTGAAAACCAAGGCCTACCATGCCCCTGACAAAGGAAAAGCTATTGCTGCCCCTTCCTCACCTTCAAATGACTCTGATAAATCTGTGTCCTCCTGCATGCATTTTAGAGATGATTTCTCTCATCTGATCAATGAGATTAGGCCTAAAGGCTCAACACATCCTAAGGAAAATTCAGAGAGATCAAAAGGTGACAAAAGAAACAAGGGAAAGATTTCCTCCCAGAGTTGAAAATATGGATTTTAAGTTTTTATTTATTAATTGTTGAGAGCAGTTGACTTCTGAATTTTTGGACAACACACTATTTTTTGGATATATGGGTAATATAATTTTGGAAATAATTTCAATTATCATTGAGATAAATTATCAAATATGAATGCGATAATGGGATTCACAAGGAGGGATGTTTTGTTTGATTAACTAGTTGTGTTATGATTGTTAAAAGCTAAAGGGAGTCACAAGGGGTCCCACCTACTAGTTATTATTTATTTAAAAAACCTTATTATGATTTATTACTTTTCCCCCTTAACTAAAAAATTGGTTGAGTTTTAGTTAACTTAACTAAGGAAGTAGTTCAACTACTTCAACCAATTCTAATTTGATTAAAGGAAAAAGGAAAGGGAGGAACAAGAAGAGAATAGAAGGGGAAGCATACTAAGGTTTTCTCTTGAGATTTTGTTGCGATAATTTAGTTTTAATTCATTCCTTAATTCATTAGAAGCCTAATTAATTTTTATGATAGAAGGGTCTTATTGTAGACAACACGATTCAGGGTTGAATCACATCATTCAGACACTTGTTTTTCAGAGGTGTTGACCTATCTTTGATAGTCTGTGTAGACTTGCCTGTTGATGAATTAGATTTCATGACTGACAAAGGCTATTGTGCAGAGTCAAGTGGGCAACAATCTGTGGCAAGATGGTCCATCTTTTAAAGTTCAGTTTTTTATTTTCTGTTAGAAGTCCTTTTGTATGTTTCATCGGGGATGTCTAAGTTTGAATTTGGTCCAAAACTTCCTCAGGAAATTTTGTAAAGAGAATGATTCTTTGATGAATTGGAATGAAATAAAGGATTTCTTTATGTCTCATCTATTAATATTGACCTTTATTACATCCAAATATATTGATCTACCTATGTGCGGGTTAGGACCCTAACAAAACTTGACACTAATCACCTTTAGCATCCCCTAATTATTTTTGGCATGGCTTGTTTCCAATTTTGTCGTGTCCTTTATGCCACCTTTCATTTATTTCCTCATATTTCTCTTCTTCTTTTATGATTCCATGATGTTTTATTCTCTATCTTCCTCTAGTTTGTTAATAAAAGATACCCATAAACAATAGTAACCAAATTTACAATAAAATGGTATGAAATATGCATTCATTAAAAGTATAAAGAGAATAAGTTTGTGCAGTTAATGACATAATTAAAACTTTTAATAGATAATCATCGATTATTTATATTAGATTAGATAAAGATCATAATGTTAAAAAATAAACCAAGACAGATAAACAAATAATAGGCTTTAATGGAAATACAATGATGTATTTAAATGATTGTAGAACTAACCATATACATATTTTATGTTAGACTATGAGCTTTTAGGAAATCACAAAGTCCAAGTTCACCTTTTTATGAGTTGCCATCTTTATCTATTGATCAGGTGTTGTCAATGATGAGCAGTTGATAAGACCTAGATCTAGAAGTGGTCAAATATGTGTACTATAAATTGATATCATGAGATGATTACATGTGTTAAATATCACTTAATGATCTGTAAATGATGGGAATATTGCCTCTCCATTTCATCAACCCAGATTCTTTGCGGAGTTTATATTTTGTTCTCTATTCTTTGGGTTATTTACTACTTGGTTTACATTGCTTGTGGTTTCTAGACCAATACCAACTAAGTTCCCAAACTGTGTCCAAGACCAACAATGAAGGAAATGTTGAGTGGACGGATTTAATCATCGAACAATGGAGAAAAATGTCAAGGGGGTGAACTAAGTCGACCAACAATGAAGAAAATGTTCTTTGGATGAATTTAATAGCTCAATGATGGAGAGAAACACCTAGGGCGATTTTAAGCACTCAACATGAGATAAAAAAAAAACTAGGGGTAAATTTAGACATTTGACATCAGAGAAAAACAACCTTGGGAAAGTTTAGACACTCAACATCAGAGAAAAACGACCTCGAGGAAAAGAGAAGATGCTCTAACAAAGAAAAACAATCCATAAATGATTCAATCCTACCAACTTCTCAGTTGGGATGCCCAACACTGAGAGAAAAGGGTATAAATTTGCTCAGGGAGAAGTAGATTTTCCCAAAAATAAAATAAAATTCCCAGAGGAGGGAATACAATTTGTGAGTGAGTGGAATCTCAGTCAACAAGACAAAACGTATCTCAAAGAGGATTGAGCTAACGAATCTTTCATCTATTAACCAGAACATGAATTTCAAGCAATAAAACACAAACTATAACCACAATATACCTCTTAGAGCAGATTGCACCCACACAATATAAATAATAGAGATTTATTTTGCTTAGGAAATTCATTACAATGGGTTAGATATGCATGACCAGAAAACATATGCTTTCTTACTCACAAAAATAAATGTAGATTGTCATGGCTTAGAGATTCCTTCACTCATCATGGATAGGCTCCTTGACTCCTTTGTCCACCAATCTTCAAGCTGGCTACACTCTTCGAGCTCTCATCTCTACAAAATTCCCAAGTTCTCCTTGTCTCCCTTTGTTGTCCTCTTCGCTGCAATCTTCATTCTTTTAATGTGTTTCCTTTGGAAGGCCATCCGTCACATGGTTTGTTTCCACTTCCCATTGTGCCAAAAAAAGACAAAATAGAACAAAAATAACAAGTACAAGTTTATTACAATTTTACAAAATGTTTTGGGTGAGGATCCAATTCGGATCACTTGAATCATTTTCTACCAAGTTTTTGTCTCTTGTTGTGCTTTCTCGGTATTTTTCAAGGAAATGAGGAATCCAATCATTGCGAGAAGACAAATCACCATTCAGATAAATGTCAAAAGAAGAAGTCTAAACATAAAATAGCTGATTATGGTTGGATAAGTTATTGGCGATAGAATCAATAAGTCAAGAAGTTGCATAAGTCTTATGGTCTAGTTGAGATATGGGTAAAGACACATTTGCATGGAGAAATCATAGAAGAAGTAGGATTTCAAATAGTTATTCCAGATGATGATTGGGGCCCAATTCTACATGATTTTCGAAATTGAAACATGAATCAAAGATGGTACTCTCTTGGACTCAAAAGAGGGAGTACATTGATGAAGAAAAAATGAACTCTCTTACACCTAAAGAGGGGGAATTAAATTGATGAAATCAAAATGGTTAGTGGTCAACTAAAACAACCACATTAATCAAGTCAAAATGATTAGTGGTCAAGCAACAAAAAACACTAGATACAATGATGAACCATTGAAGAATAGAAGAATTCAAAAGCTCAAGATTAGGTCCCTTCAACAACCTTCTCATCTTTCACTTGACAGGGGGGGATGTCAATGATTATAGTAAGGCTTCAAGTTTCAAAGTCCTATCAATCAAAATTTAATAAAAAAATGGGAATTTCAATATGACAATTGGTCTCCTCAATAAGACATCTACAATTCAACATCAAATTCAATCAACTTCAAATCAACATATATGGGAAGTTCTAGCATGTAATATAGAATCCTCTCATTTCTCTTTAACTATTCATCGGAATTTTGTTTGACACCTAACTGTGTCTAAATTTAGAGAGTGCTTCAGTGATAATACTTGTTCACCAAATTAGCATAAGATGGTAGTTTCTTCTATCCAATTTCTTGGAAAATGATCAAGTAATTAGAGAATGTTCAGAAATGGCAGTTGTTCACTTCTAGAATCTCTACTCTCTTTCAAAGTTCATTTCAGATGAACCATTCATCATCCACATTGGCAAATTTTCTGGTATATCTTCATCAAAGTTGATTAGTTCAAAAATTTTAGATTGAAAACTGAATATGCTACTAGTTTATGCACTAGTTCATGCTGCCTTAATGGTATGATTAGCTAGACTTGTGATTGAGGGGGGGCGGGGGGATGTTAGATAGTGAGTCCCTAAAAAATCACAAAGTATGAAAATCACCTTATTATCAGTTGTCATTATTATCCATTGATTAGGTGATGTCATTATCCATTGATAAATTATCAGGGAGATCTAGATCTAGAGGTGGTCAAATACATATATTATAAATTGATATCATGAGATGAATATATGCATCAAGAATATGGGTTAATTTTTTTTTTATCAAGTTCTTGTCACTTGTTGTGCTTGCTCTATTCTTAACTTTTTATAGGTATTATGGTGTATGACTTTTAAGATTGTCGAATTCCTTTATTATTTTTGTCTTGTGTTTTGTGTCATATTTCCATATTTTATGTCTTCCCTATGATCTTTCACCTTGTTTTTTTCCTGAAAATCCCACAAGTTCAATACATGATGTTTGACTATTTTCACTTTGAAATATTCTTAGTCTTACAAAATATTTTTTGAAAGCACAATGCTTTGAAATTTGGAACTTTTGTAAATGATAGCTTACTTTATATTTGGATTGCATAGGTTTTTATGGTCCTGTTACAACCATATCATGTGCATGATTTGAATATTGAAAAACTTGTCGGAAGATCGACACATTCTTTCTTTGTTGTCTTTGTTTCATCTCTTTCCAGTTTTATTTATTTTCCCAACCACCAGGGAGACAATTGGAACTAACACCTTATCCACCAATATAATGAGCTTCTTTGATGCCCTACCCTAAGTTAAAACCTATATTTTTGTTGATTTGCCTCTTTTTACACTAATGTTGATTTACCTTGTTCGTTGGCCTTGAATGAAGGTAGCAATTTTGGATTGGATTAGCAATGTTGTCTAATTGGTATAAGAAGAATATTTTTAGTTGGGGACTACTAGATAGGCAATAAAGTACTGGGTGATTCCAAGATTCAGTTGGTTTTTTAAAACTTTATCATTTTTATACAAAATCTGAAAATGAAAAAATGAGTATAATTTGATTATATGTTATTGTTAATTGTTAAATTCAAAGAAATCATCAATTTGTTGATGCTTATGTTATTGTTCTTATGAATAATTCCTTTCAATATAGATCCTAGCTTTATATTTATGTAATTTATTTACTATACAAACATCTTTATAAGAGGAGAAAAGACTTTAAAGAGCGTGAACTTTTTATCGGTTCATATGATATTCTAAGTTGGAGCACTTGTAATTTGTTTTTAATTATGCTAAACAATAGAATATTATTTTAATATTTTTGTAGTTGTTTATAAAAAACATAGATAGACTCCAAGCTCGTTGATTTACTTTTAATTGCAATAATCAACAATGCTAATTTTCATTGACAATTCATTAGTATGATTAAAACAAGCATCCTAAGTATTTGACTTTCGTATTGGAGGCTTGTGCATTTCAATTTTCTTTGGAGCAATTTGTGCATTGCTTATTGTGATTTTTGAATTTGTTATTTCTTCAATTTACAATTGCATAGTTGGTTATGTTAATTTGTATATATTTATTCTTACTCAATAATGAATATATAATTTGTAATTCTTATATGTTTTATTTGTATTTTTTATAAGAAAATAATGGACAAATATACTTTTCATGGACCTTTTGTTATTGAAAAAATAATTAACATTTCAAAAGACCTTTTGTTGTTAACATAAAAGTTTTTGTCACTTTTGTATATATACAAAATTCATGTCTTCACCAATTTCCATTTCTAACAAATAATTTTATATATGACTATTCTAACATAAAACATGATTTAATTTATCTAACGAAAATTAATCTTCAAAATGTTTAATCAAATCAATGCTTAAATCAACATTACATTGTGAATTAAATTGCAAAAGGGGATGTAGGTGACTTGAATGATGACAAAATAATAATAATAATAAAAAACTAATATTTACCATTTTGTGAAAAAAACTTTAAAGTAAAACACATTAATATAATCAATAAAAAACAACTCATCGTAAAGATGTTCCAATCAAATATTATTAATAATTACGCATATTAGTATGAAAAAAATTCAATATATTATTCATATTTACCAACATAATATCAATAAAAAACAATTCATTGTAAAGATGTTCAAATAAAATATTATTGATAATTACACATATTAGTATGAGATGTTCCAATCAAATATTATTAATAATTACGCATATTAGTATGAAAAAAATTCAATATATTATTCTTATTTACCAACATAATAATTTAATATGCAAACACATTTCTATACTATAATTATTATTTCGAAATATAAAAATGTGATATACAAACATACTTCTTATACTATATAAATATAACATACTTAGTAAATTTCTGAGCTTAAAAGGGTCAAGAATATTTATAAATGAAGACCTCATTCCTGAATACTAGGTTGGATTAAGGAAGGAAGTTCAAAAGGTAAAAGAAGCCAGGAAAGAAGGAAAATGGACAATAATTAGAAATCGAAAAGCTATTGTTAGGGATAGAGACTAGAAGGATAATAATAAATAGGAATTTGGGACACTCGGGATCCTTTTTTGGAACTGTCGTGGCTTTCCATGGTGCAAAGGTCCTATGATAAGTTGGATCCCGAGTGTTATTGATATTATCTGTCTAGTTGAAACTTGTGAGCATGAGGAGTCTAAGGTCCCTAACATAGAAGGATTTGTCTTGTGGTTGTCATGGAATGAAAAATCCCACCATAGAGGGATAGGAGGCATAGCTTGTTATATTAGAAAGAACATTTTTCCTCACATTCAACTTCATAAGATTGACCCTCTCAATCAGTACATTTGGATAGAAATCTTAGACACCAATGCTAAGAAGATGTATATAGCAATTTGTTATTTTTCACCTATTAATTCTAGTTTTTATAAGAAAAGCAATCTAGATAACAATTGCCCCCATAATAATTTAGAACACAATATTTATAGTTTGAAAAATGAAGGTAATATCTTCCTGCTAAGAGACTTTAATTTTAGGATTGCAGCTAAACAAGCTACTCTTTTAAGTAATGACTCCAACCATAATCCTTTATGGCTAGATAAGGACCTTGTTTTATCTAATAGCTACAAAAGAAGCTCTGAAGACCTAATTGAGAATTTGTTTGGCATTGAGTTGGTCAAGCTCTGCAGCTCTCAAGACCTAATAATTTGCAATGGAATAATGAAGTGGCCAAACTCCAACCAGATGACTTGTATTCATGGGCTAGGTAGTAGTGTTATAGATTATGTGATATCTGATATCCCCGTTTCCAACCAAATATAAACTTTTGACCTTTCAAATGACCATGAGTCTGACTTTGATCATAAACCTTTAACCCTAACTATAAACTTTTCCATGCATAGGAGCGTCATTGAAGAGAATTCTAATAATCAAAGGAATTTGCGCTTTGACAAAAGTAAAGTCGACATTTTCTTAAAGGATTTAAATAGTAAATTAATTCTTCTAACTTATAAGGACAACATTGAAGAACTCTATCATAATTTTACAACTACCCTTTCCACTTCTATTAACGAGCTCTCTTTCCAGGTGTCCTATAAAAAGAATAATAGAACGACCAACCCTTGGTATGATAAAGAATGTAAAATTTCTAGGAAATCCATTAGGGATGCTTCTAATGAGTCCTTAAAACTCGATAAGATCAATGTGTACAAAGCCCTAATTAAAAGGAAAAAAATGTACTATATCAATAAAAGGCAAGAGCAACTTTCACAACTATATAAGCTGGATCCTAAGAAGTTCTGGAGCCAAATTCTAAAATGCAATACTAAAGAAAATAATAAGATTCCCTTAAGGGAATGGAATTCCTATCTTAAATTCTTTACGAGTTCCCTAATGCCATGGACACCATTCCTATTGTCCCTACAAAGGAAGAAGTTTTTTCTTTAGATGACATAGAGCTCGTAGTTAAATGGCTTGCAAATGGGAAAGCTAAGGACATTGAAGGCTACCAAGCTGAAATTTTAAAAATCAGAGGGCTAATCCTTATCCCTCACATACACAAGCTCTTTAATTTAGCAATCAAGCAGGGATTCCCTAAACCCTGTATGCAAAGCCTCATTGTTCCTATTTTTAAAAATGGGGATAAAAACATTGCCTCTAATTATAGGACCATTATGATTAGCCTGATTTTAGCCAAGATTTATGAAATTGTTTTGGAAAAGAAGATTAGCCTTTGGCTAGAAAGTCACGGTAAAAGATCTAAAGGCTAGTACAGTTTTATGAGATATCATTCAACTGTGGACCATCTTGTTACCTTTAGGATCATTGCAAAGGAGTTCCGCAATACTAAAACCAATCTTTTTTGTTGTTTTGTTGACTTTAGAAAATATTTTGACATGGTTCCTAGGAAAAACCTTTGGAATAGGTTAGAAGAGATAAATTTTCCTCTTGAGTTGAGGGATGATGCAATAAGGATGTATAAGAACGTTATTGCTAAGTTTAAAAACACTGAGGGCTAGTCAAAAGAGATTAACTGCAATATCGGAGTCAAACAAGGTTGTTCCTTGTCCCTTACTCTTTTTGGCATATACATTGACAAGTTAGAAGATTGCTTGGAACAAGCAGGTTCTGCCATCCCTACTCTCACTGGTATAGTCATCAATCTTCTTTTTTATGCTGATGATATCGTTCTTATGGCAAGGAATCCCCATGATCTTGAAAACCAACTAAGAATCGACAAGGATTTTTGTTCGAATATGGGTATGACTGTTAATATTGATAAGACTAAGGCTATGATTATTAAATCCAATAAGACCCCTTATGATACCTTTGTATATGACAACAAAAACTTAGAGGAAGTGACTTCTTACAAATATCTTGGAATTGATATTCACCACAAGCTCAATTGGAATTATAACACTGAGAAAAGAATTATTGGGGGATGGAAAGCTTATTATGGGCGTGAAAACAATTGTAAATCAGTTGAACTTTGGAGTTGGGATAAGAAGAAACTCCTCTTTAAGATTCTTGTTACATTTTTTATTCTTTATGGATGTGAAGTCTGGGGTTGTAGTATCTCTCGTGAATCCTAGAGAAAGATAGAGAAAATACAAAAGAATTTTATAACCTATAATCTCAAAATTAAAGGAAATACGCCCTATCCCATCCTCCTCTTAGAAACAAGCCTCTCCCCCATTGAGAGCATGGATATGAATAGATACCTAATGTATAAAACAAGTTAAACAACATGGAAGACAAGAGGCTTCCTAAAATTGCTTCAAAATCGAGTCATAACCACCATCGACTCAAGCGAGGATGGCATAAAGATGCCCGGTCTTAGCTAAACTATTGGGGAATCATGGAAGACACCATTTTGCAGAATAAAGATACTATTAAAAAAAACGTCAAATCAAAATTTAAGGAGAAAATGTGGTGTGATAAAGAGTTAGAGGAAAAAAGAAAATTAAGGTATTGTAAGACTGTAATCAACGCTAATATAAAGATCAAAATTATCTATTTGTTTTGCCAAGTGTAAAGAAAAAAAAAAGCATTGCTAAGATAAGAACAATTTCTCACAAGCTCCATAGTGAAACTGGGCGTTGGTCAATTCCTAAAACGCCATGGGATGAAAGAGTGTGTCACCTTTGTGACGCTAAGAAGGTTGAAGATGAAAATCACTTTATCTTAGATTGTCCAGCCTATACCCATATTAGATTTCATTTTCAAAATATTTGTCACACTACCAACCTTCCTAACCTCTTAACTCAACGAAAGTATGGTGATCTTGGAAAGCTTCTCTTAATGCTTTTCGAGCACAAAAACAAAATTTTAAAGAATCACAAGTAATCACTTACCCTCTTAAGGTTCGATAGACCAGTTCGGTCTTAGTAGATGTTAATCATCATCATCATCATCATCAATTGTAAATTAAATTTACTATAATATTGTAAATTAAAAATTTTAATAACATTTTATAGTTTATTGATTGTTTTCAAGAATACTTACAATAAACTCTTAAATTAACCATTAAAATATTAGTACTCAACATTATAACTACTACTTCGAAATATAAAAATGTGATATACAAACATACCCCTTATACTACAACTACTACTAATATTGTAAATAAAAAAATATTAAAATTTTTAATAACATTTTATAGTTTCTACTAATATTGTAAATTAAATTTTTTAATGAGATTTTATAGGTTCTTGATTGTTTTCAAGAATGTTTAAAATGAATTCTTATATTAACCATTAAAATATTATTACTCAACATTATAATAGGTTCCACATACTACTATTACTTTATTTATTTAATATTAAATATTGAAATAATACTATTTTTATTATTGTTTTTGTGGTGTAGAGAAATTGGTGAGGGAGTACATTGTTAAGGCACTTCGTAAGTAAAGTCATTGGTTCAAAATCTCTAAAAACACCTCAAATTCAACCATGTTAAAAGTTGATAAAATCATTGATTCAAAACCTCTAAAAACACCTCAAATCCAACCATATTAAAGACTTATACAAACCACATATCAATTCCACAAATCAAACATTATTTTTATTATCAATTAATAAATATATTAAATGTTTATTATTTTCTTATATTAAAATCATCAAATATCTATGTCATGTGTTTTTAAATGATTGTTATTTGATTATATTTTTTATGCTTATCACAACGAGTCTTCCACTTTTTCTAAACTTTTTGTTTTATTACTTCATCTTTGTTTGTTATGATTTTCATCATGTCATGTATTTTTAAATGATTGTTATTTGATTATATTGTTTATGCTTATCACAACTATTCTTCCACTTTTTCGAAACTTTTGGTTTTATTATTTCATCTTTGTTTGTTCATCCTTGTTAATGCATGTGTTCAATACACGTGTCCAAGTAATCTTCCCCACATAAGGACCGACCAGTTTTTTTTTCCAATTGTCCTAAGTGGAATATGGGGCCCTTAATCATAAGTGGAATGTGACAACATTGGAATATGTACATGTCCACTTTTTCTAAACTTTTGGTTTTATTACTTTAGCTTTGTTTGTTATGATTTTCATCCTTGTTAATGCACGTGTCCAAGTAATCTTCCCCAACATAAGGACCGACCAAAAAATAATTTCCAATTGTCCTAAGTGGAATATGGGGCCCTTAATCATAAGTGGAATGTGACAAAATAATTGGAATATGTACATGTCAAAAGCATTTATGTTGTGATAATTAATGATTTTTCTAATTAATTAGGAAGGAAGGATGATATTAGATGTTTTTTAAAAATAATTATTATAATTTTGTTGTGAAAATTAACAAATTTTTGAATTAGTTAAGAATGAATGATGATACATTTTTAAATTTATTATAATTTAGTTGTTAATTGATGTGGAAAATAGTTATTATTAATTGTTATTTGTAAATGTGGTTTTATTTATTATCATTATTTATTTAAAATAATTTATAGTTTTTATTAAATATATTTTCTTTTTTATTAAATAACTTTGAATTTTGAATCATTAACCTATTTTCTTAGATCTAAGTAAAATAAACTCTTAATTAATTATAAATAATTCTGATTTTTACTAAGAAACCAATATTAATACTAAATTGTAAATATTACTCCAAAACCAAACTCTGGTTCAACATAGAATCCATCACCGTGACATTAAAATAATGTACCAAAGTCACCAACTCTTATTCAACGTAGAATCCATCACCATGACATTAAAATAATGTACCAAAGTCACCAACAACCAAAATAAAATGACAACTCGAGTACACATAGTATTAAGTAATGTTATGTACATTGTTAACTCAATATCTATCTCCCTTTTGAGAGCGAGGGTTGATTTGTTTAATTGAAAATATATGGTATTCTTACTTAGGAAATCATACAATGTATATCTACCATTATGTTTGCAATTTTGCATTTTATTTTTTATTTAAATATAATTGTATTTTTTAAATTATATTTATATATTATATTTAGATTGTTGAAAACAATGGTGGGCGAAGCAGATTAGGGTTTTGGGTTAAGGAGAGGGGATTTTGATCGATGTTCAATGTGGGTATGGGTTTGATGGCTCAGGTTTTTGCAAAGGTTTAGGTGTGGCAGGGATAACAAAATAACATGAGCAGATCAAAAATGAGGTAGCACAAGAATTAGAATGAGCAAAATCATTCAAAGAAGTGGTAGGGGTGTGCGGTCAAGTCCCATTGGTGAATGAAATGGGGGGCATAGGTAAGGAGAAAATGGGCAAAATCAATTCGGTAAACCCATAGAACAACCCAAGGTGATCTTGCCAGAAATTACGAAATGGGTACTTGAAGAAGGTTAAATCAAACCCTCGTTATGAGGTAACCTAAAATAGAATAGGGAATTACATGGACAATATATGAAAGATCATGCATTGATCAAGAATTTCATGGGGATATGGAAATCCGAAAAAAAAAAAAATTGATGGGGTGGGTGCATACTCCCTGAAAAAGTTAAGGGGGAGATGGATCTGAAGCTGGGATCAAAGGGATTCTTCATGATGATATTCTCATGCACATAGGATAGGGATCATATTTTTGAAGGAGGGTCATGTTATCCCACAGGTTGTAGTTTGGGAAAATTCCAACCCAAACACCAAGTGTGTGACACAATTGGGAGCACCTTTCATTGTCACCTTAATAGATTCCCCCTTCGTTTTAGTGAAGGACAAGTCCAACACAAGGGAGGCTTCCTCGGTGACCCTAGGGGGATTGCAATGGGAGAAGGAAAGAGCTCGAAGGGTACCCCTACAGGCCAAAGTCAAGGATGGATATGAGGCTTGAGGAAGGTCTTATGAGTTGATAAATGGTTTCCAAGGTTGTGTACCTCCGAAACAATGTTAGACCTTCCCGAAACAAGACAATATATGATGATTAAAGCCTCGAAACTAATGTGGAATCAACATGAAATATTGTTGTACCAAAATTGCAATAGTATGTAAATATATGTCAGCAATAAAGAGAGTATGAAAGTTGCAAATTAAACCATCAAAATCAAGTGTATGATGTTGGAAAATTAAGCTAGCAATGAGTAGATGATATTCCAATATTTAAATCAAGACTTTGATAGCAAGAGAGTGTTCTTATTAGGAGTTATCAACAAAGTTTTATAACATCCTTATGGCTGTAGAAAAATTTTCCTACAACAATGAGTTCTAGCCACTAAAATTTATAGCCACCCAAACAATAGATCAATTATGACAGCGTGCAAGTAAATTTCAGCGGTAGAAAAAGTGAGTAAAAGAGTAAAAGAGAGTGAGTTTGTTGTAGTCATATTGGTCGTAACTAATTAAATATTAAAACAACTAGATCACTTGGCTAATCAAGATTCCCTAGGGAACAATATAGCTTAAAGCATGTAGAATTAAATTCCAAACTTGAACAATTCAATCTTCTTGAAATCACATTTACCAATGCACAATATTCAATCTCCAATGCAAAAGATTAGTGCCTTATTTATTGGGTTATGGAGTCTCTTGCTTATGAGCTATGGTTTATTACTCCTAGAGGGGTGTAAGTGTTTTTACTCCCTAGAGTAAACAAACCTTAGCAAGGTAAATATACAAGGGTGTAAGCCTTTTTACTCCTTGTAATAAAAGAGAGATCCTTGATGGAGGGTGTATGACTTTATAGTCCTCCCATGGTTTGAAAAAATAACCTTGAACTCAATAAGAAACACAAACAATTGCATCAATTTCTTACCTAATCCAAGAGATATCATGAAAAACCCTTACTTATCAAGATATTCCACCACAATTTCCAAGAACAAGCATGCAAGAGAAGTCTGTATCCTTTCTTCTACCAATAGACAAGTAGAGCATCCAAATGCACAAGAGACAATATAGAGCGAATTCCCCCAGTAGGGTGAAAATTTCAGCAAAGAGTTATGTAATTCTGAAGTGAGTTATGTCTAAAATGAAAGTGAGACGACCTCTATTTATATGAGGTAATCTAAAACCAATTTGTCCACATAAGAAATTCAACAACAAATTAAAAGAGGGCCGACCCTCTTTATTTTCCTTTACAACTTACAAAATAAAAATTATATAAAGTAAATCCCTTTAAAGAGTGACATCGTTCCCTACAAGGGTGACACTAGGCCCAAAAAGTGAGATGTTGAGCCTCTAGATGTAATTCATTAGGCCTCTAAAGGCCATGTGTCCATCTCTCATGCTATGGAGTGTCATTCCATGCATATTTCTTCTTCAAACCACATCACCTCTCAAGTGTACAATGGCTCCAAGGTCCTCTTCCCATCCTGTGGGGTATGGCATCCATCCTTAGGGTTTTCAACCCCCTATGAAGGTCAAAATTGCATAATTTCTCCATGGAATACCCTACACCTAGAAAAGTCCCGCAAAGGCAAAACAAGTATGCCTTCTAAGGGTACACAAGTCACATGTATCATACCAAGTAAGACACATTTAATAAAATAACCACCCAAACATGTGCATCGAATCCCCCCTTTTCAAAGTAAACAAATACTCAAAGACCTTATGGGTGAAATCACAGAGGTGGGTAACACTTTCATGACAATCTGATCTCCAAAATTCTGAAAAACATTTTTTCGGCCAAACTAATATTATTTTTTGGCCGAAAGAAACTATTTTCGGCCGAACTATTTTTCAACCGAAAGGTGGAACGTCAAATCGAATGGTACAGTGATGGTATCCTCGATTTGCATGTAAATATTTAGTCGGATGGATTTTTTCCATCCGACAATATTCTTTTGGTCGAAAGATATTCTGACCGAAATAGTTTTCGATCGAAATCTCTTTCGACCGAAAGATTGTTTAGCCGAAATCTCTTTCGGCCAAAAGAAAGTTTATATATCAACCACACATAAGATTTCAAACGTTTTTCTAACCTTTTGGCGTTTATGAGAGATCCTTCGTGATAGTGAGCATTCGTGAGTGTTGGCATCTGTGAGCGTTCGCGTGCATGTCGGAGTTGTTGCGAGCAGTCGGGAGGGCGTTCGGCGGTCCGAGCTTCAGGTTGGTAACTATAATTATTTTTTTTAATTTTAATTTTAATTTACAGTTCAGTATATTAATTTTAATTTTAATTAAATTAAAATATAGATTAGTTGACGGTCTCTGTGGCCAAGTCACAGTCCACTGTATTGTGACTTGGTTGTAGGGGGCATCCCTGTGGCCAAGCTGTGGGCACACCAACAACTTGGCCATAGGGCTAGGCCCCCGCGGCCAAGTCATAGTCCACTGGACTGTGACTTGGCCGCGGGAGTGTTAGAAAAATAGGACCGCGGAGCAATAAAATAAAAGAAATGCAGAAACAAAACAAAGAAGACACACAACACAAGAGAGACACAGATTTACATGGTTCACCTAGTGTGGGCTACGCCCACTAGAGAAATTGCCAGGTCCTTCCTTTATTATTATCCAGCAAATGAAGGGATACAACCTACAACAAAACTCGTTGTAACTTCCTCTTCTTTCTCTCACAGTATCCTCTCTCAGAATACAATATTCACCATCATCCATAGCCAAGATACATTTCCCTCATAAAAGAGGGTTGCCTTCTAGGGAAAAAAACCCTAACATAATCTCTACCGTTAGATCTGTGACTTTATAATGAACGGTCCAGATTTACAATGAAATTACAATATACTTTTACAAGGCAATTTTTGCTTCGGGGGCTTCGCCCCCGAACCCCCATTGGGAGCCCGCTTGCCCCCAAATCCCGTAGAGGGGGTACCCCCCCTCTGCACTCCCCCACGTGGAAGAGTGTACATACTTCTGGGGTGTAAATACTTCATGGGGTATAAACATGGCTGAAAGTAAAAGACCTATAAATCAGAAAGATAACTAGGCTCCACAACCAACAATCTCCTACTTGGAGACTGATCTCAACAACTCCACCACTGCTGTATATGCTGGACTCTAAACCTTCTTGGACCTGGAAAATTTCTCATCTTCATCTTCATTCTTGAAGACCAACTAAAATTGAGCAAGAACTTAGTTTCTCCTTGGTTACTCCCTTTATTAACATGTCTGCAGGATTCTGGCTAGTGTGTCTTTTCCATTTTCAATTGTCCATCTTCCAAGGAAGATCGTATGAAGGGGTACCTCAACTGTATATGCTTAGTCTTCGAATGGAAGGCTGAGTTCTTTGCAAGGCGAATGGCACTCTGACTGTCACAGTACAACTTGTTGTTCTCCTGCTTCTTTCCCAATTCCTCCATAAAACTTTGTAACCAAATCATCTCTTTACTAGCCTCTGTAGTAGCAACATACTCTGCCTCTGTTGTTGA
>JASDQU010100506.1:371079-392322 GCA_032191745.1 Picea mariana | reverse complement strand
CTTTCTTCCCACAATTCCAGCACTCTATATTTCCAAGTCTGGATTTGGATCTGCCCTTCTTAGAATTTCCGCGGTTTCCTGAGCCCTTTCCTCTATCCTTTTGTCTTTCCCTGTTCTCCATGTTCAATGCATTTCCTAATGTCTCACCTGTGCTTTTCCATCGCATTTCCTCACTAAGGATAACACCAACAACATCATCAAATTTTAAAGTATTTGAACCAGAGACATAGTTACTTACAGCCATGACCAAGCCATTCCAGCTTTCTAGCAATGAGCACAAGATTAGAAGAGCCCTAACCTCATCATCAAAGTCCACTTTTACAGAACTTAGTTGATTAGTAACCGTATTAAATTCATTTAAATGATCTGCAATAGACCCACCTTCTGACATCTTCATATTAAATAATCTCTTCATTAGAAACACCTTATTCGACGCCGAGGATTTTTCATACAATTTGGCCAACGCATCCATCAAACCCTTCGTTGTCTTTTCTTTCGAAATATTGAAAGCCACTGACGCTGCCAGGCTTAGACGTATCGTTCCTAGAGCCTTTCTGTCAAGAATCTCCCATTCTTCGTCCTTCATGGTCGCTGGCTTCTTTGCTACTCCGCTCAATGGTAGGAATAGATCCTTCTGATATAAGTAGTCTTCCATCTGCATCTTCCATAACTGGTAGTTTTGGCCGTTAAATTTATCAACCCTAAACTTTCCATCTTCCGACATTGCTCCCACTCGAACCAGGAACCCTCTTTTCCTGTGAGTTACCTTACGTTCTGATACCAGTTGTTAGAAAAACAGGACCGTGGAGCAATAAAATAAAACAAATGCAGAAACAAAACACAGAAGACACACAATACAAGAGAGACACAGATTTACGTGGTTCACCTAGTGTGGGCTATGTCCACTAGAGAAATTGCCAGGTCCTTCCTTTATTATTATCCAACAAATGAAGGGATACAACCTACAACAAAACCCGTTGTAACTTCCTCTTCTTTCTCTCACAGTCTCCTCTCTCAGAATACAATATTCACCATAATCCACAGCCGCGATACATTTCCCTCATAAAAGAGGGTTTCCTTCTAGGGAAAAAAACCCTAACATAATCTCTACCGTTAGATCTGCGACCTTATAATGAACGGTCCAGATTTACAATGAAATTACAATATACTTTTACAAGGAAATTTTTTCTTCGGGGGATTTGCCCCCAAATCCCCATTGGGGGACGCTTCCCCCGAACCCCCTCTAGGGGCCTGCTTACCCCAAGACCCCCCAGCCAGGGGGACAGGCCCCCCGGACCCTGCATAGGGGGTACCCCCCCTCTGTACTCCCCCGTGTGGAAGAGTGTACATACTTTTGGGGTGTAAATACTTCATGGGGTATAAACACGGCTGAAAGTAAAAGACCTATAAATCAGGAAGATAATCAGGCTCCACAACCAATAGGGAAGCCAGACCTGTGGCCAAGTCGTAGGCACGCCAATGGCTAGGCCACAGGGCTGGGCCCCCGCAGCCAAGTCACAGTCCACTGGACTATGACTTGGTCGCGGGGGGCCAACCCTATGGCCAAGCCATGGGAACGCCTTGGAGTATGCATGGGACGGTTAAAATCATCCAAAATTGTCTAAGGTGTCAAGCCTCTGTTACATTGTTACATTCAATAAAACAACCCTCTAAAATTTATCACTAGCAGAAATCTAAATTACTTTATTTATTGAAGATATTGGCGAAGGTGTCAAGCCTCTGTTACATTCAGTAAATAATCCCTGTAAAATTTCTCACCTATTCAGTGGGCACATAAACTAAAAGTGTTTCCTTCATGGAAACCATAAATTTTATACACTGACTAGAAAATACCAAGACTTGAAACAGATACCTTCATTCGAAGGATATATAAATACATTCTTAGAAATATTAATATATATTACATAATATATATTAACTGACTTAAGATATATAGGGTATAGTTAAACTCAAAAAGATAAGCTTGCTTCTAGATCCACAAACAATGGGAACACATATATGTTATTATAACCACGCATTAATGTCAAACCAAGCAGAATGTTGGAGTTCACCAATCGAGTTTCTTCAAGACAGGTTGAAATGGAGGGCATATTCAAGATGTAGTTTTCCTTTAGAAATACCGAAAAATATTCAGATACTTCTGTTTTGGTTAGGGTATGTAGCTTAAGATAACGTTTAGCTCTAGTTATTTCGATGTTTTTGTCATAAATAAGTATTATGTTTTATGCATTCCTCCTTGTATTATGTTTTACACCTGATTATATGTCATGAAATATCATACATTGAATATCATTCCATAAAAAGAACATCTCCTCTACAAATAATTTCAAACAAACATCCATGTCTTTAGAATGATTATTTTTAGTCAAAATAAGAAGCAATATCAAATTTTCTTTCTATACAACCATCCAAGGAGGGATGCTATAATTTATTAAGAGAATGGGTCAAATTGTATAGTTTGTAGACTAGAAAGATAACAAACCCACTTTGTCCATTGCTAGCAAAAATATTATACTTCACCACTCATGTATAAATTTTTCAAGGCATGTTTTCAATGTGCTTCATTACCTCAAAAGCTACAAAAATACATTCAAGCACTCATTATACTCTTCCTATGAAACAATTTTCTTTTATGCCTATTTATCTCTCCAAGAAGAAATAATGTGATGAAACAAAATACTCTGTAATATATTAACATGTTCAGAATCCCCTATATCATGCCAAATATATATAATGATTATAATATCATTATCACTTCTATCATCAACATTGTAAAAATGGATACCATATGAACTTAATACAATACATAAAATAAATTCAATATAATAACTAATTTGAAGAAGCAAATAAAGTTTTAACAAATAAATTTTTTAAAGTGCCTATCTCAACATTTCAATATTTCATTAATACAAATTATCAATACAAACTTTTAAAGTTGAAAATTTATACAATATCATTTTGTTTCCTTCTTCTTCCTTCTCATTGGGACCTTTAAGGGGAGACTAGCTACTTGTCTTTTTTATCAAACATGTATAAGCCTATAAAAATTTATTCCACTAACAACTGATCTCCAATAAGACTTAACTACTTGTCTAGATGAAACTTTCAGGAAGGGATGAATCTATGTGTGCTCTCTAGGACCTATAGGGTTTTTTAAAATGGTATGAAGAAAAATTTCAATCCTAATAGGGTGTCCATCATGTTGTCAATGTTCCATTATTATTGATGTGTCCATCATGTTGTCAATGTTCCATTATTATTTATGTGTCCATCATGTTGTCAATGTTCCATTATTATTTATAGTAAATCCATAGTCAATGTTCCATTAATATTTATAGTAAATCCATAGAAGATCATCTACAAGTACACCACTAAGTATTTATAATAAATCCATAGAAAATCATATACATTTACCTTTGAATTTTTCTACTAGACATATATCACAATTTTCTAAAAATTTTGATGTTACCTCTTGAATATTGAAGTTTGTTTTGAATTTGTTACTCTAATAGACATATATCACATTTTTCTATAAATTTTGATGTTACCTTTTGAATATTGGAGTTTGTTGTGCATACATCTTTCACTTAATGTCCTTAATATATCACAATTTTCTATAAATTTTGATGTTACCTCTTGAATATTGAGGTTTGTTATGCATACTCATAGACCATACTACACAAAGAATTGACCAATTGACCAATAAACATTCTTATAACCTTTTAGGTTTTTGTTGACATGTTCTAGAAACATGCATCCATTATTTCCATTAATTGTCCATCAATGTGATCTTCAAGTCAATTATGCATAGTTCAGTAAATTTATCACTTCCATATTAGGTCGGTTCTCTCCTAGTGGAACTTCCCAACAAAACTTAGTACTTAGTCACACTCTGACCTAATTGACTATTTGACTTCTTACACATTTCCTTATGATTCCTAGGAAATGTTTAAATTGTGTACTCAGATTCCTTTAATATCATGATTGATCTCCACATATTTGTGTTTCCATCATGCACTTGTGGAGAAAATATACTTGTATATCAAAATTTACAAAAATATATTTCAATAAAGATTAGCAATTGATAATGAAAATTGTTTTACAAAATAAATGACTTCTCAAAATACAAGTCAAAGGGTGAGTCAAGTAATAAGTTGTGACTTTTAATTGGATATGTTAATTGGGTCTAGCTCAAGTGTCAGAGAGGAAAATTTTGTATCTACTCCACCTAGGACCAATTTGCACTTTTGACATGTTTTCTTTTCATGAGAAAACTATTGATTATGATTCTTCATGAGTTAGATTTTTATTGGGGATCGAAAGGTAACAACAATCTCATTCTAGCACATATCTATGTGTGCAACCTTTAACCAAAATTTTGGTTGGTAACCTACCCAAAGTACTCAATTGTTAACCTAGTGGAAATATGTTCGTAACCAAGAGAGAATCTATTTGTCTATCTCTCTCTCTATACCCCCAACTTTGTCCACTTGCCGCTCTTTCTCTCTAGAGGAAAACCATGGTAGTTGGGTCATTGTTCTACTATTTTTCTTTCATTGTGAAGTAATTATTTTGTTAGTTAATGTTTAAAATCCATATAGTTTATAAGTTTCACCTCTCCATATAAAATTCAAGAATCTATTTTGAAAATTTTTGACACAAGCATAGAGCTACATTAATCATTCAACACATAATAACATATCCAATCCATTGACTAGTAAGGCATTAAGTTCCATTTGAAGCTCTATTTTTACTAGTTTTGTAGATACCTTATGACACTTTCCTATATCCCTTTGATTTATTCATTATTTGAAATCTTTGGTAGTATATATAAATATATTTACCTTTTTTTTTAGGGATGTTGATATTTACAAAATTTTGTGTTTTGGTGTAATTTACTAGTATTGTGGCATTGTTGCTCTTTAAATGAAAAGGAAAAGAGCTAAAAGAAATCTTGCAAAAAGGTAGAATTCATTTTGTTATCAAATATAAACAACCATGATTAAGATGGTATTGAATTGCAAAGAGTGAATATGGCACTATACTTAACAAAGAATAATCTAGTGTCATATTGTATGATTGTAGTTCAAGAACAAGAATCTATATATGGAACAATTATTTCTTGAGTGCATCGTATTTTTTAACACAATTTCATATTGTACAAGAGTCTTAAAGAAATATTATTAAAAATAAGTAATCACAAGTGACAAAATCCTTAAAAACTAGGTTCAAAGTGTTTTCTAGCAAACATTTACACTAAGAATCACCACTAAGATTCAAGATATTTTCCATGAATAGAAAATCTATATTACTTTGTGTTGATGGGAAAATTTGACATGCCGTCAACTGGAAGAATAGATCCAGTCCAGGGTTGTGTAAATAACCCAAGCCATTTGGTGTAACCTATTTTGACGGGTTTAATGGCTCTGTTAGCCAACTAGGGTCCTAAAGATAGAAAAATAAAATAAACTAACTAAAGAAAAGATTCTAACAATCACCACAATAATTACAAATATTTATCTAAGAATGTGAATATACAAATGATCATGAACAATTTATATACAGTTTACAAGGTTTGCATGAAATCTTGTGAAAATGATTGTTTGATAAAGTTTTTGAATCAAATATGAACAACACTTTTTTTTGGCTTTTTCTTTTAAAGATATTAAATGAATAAATACTAAATGAATACGATTGAAATAGTGACACAAAAACAGTCAAAGATAATTAATGTAATCATTGTTTCGTTCATAAACAACTTAACTAAATAACATACAAAATAACCTGTAGTTGATCAACGAAACTGGTATTATCTTTCTGTGTTGTATGAGCTCCTGCCTGTACTATTGTTAAGGGAAACCTATAACAGAACAATACTAGCACTTTGAGAATACATTAAAATAAGTATTTGATATTGGAGTAAATTAAAACTGATGGCGATGCCCGAGACCTCACAACCCACATGTCTGAAGTTAGGCACCCTCACAAGATCTTTCCCTTCACACGACCCGAAGAAATCTTAAATAGCTCTTCTATTTCCCTATCGGGAAATCTGCACCCATAACAATCCTCGTGGGATCTCCTCTTCACACTTGGGGGATCGGACTTCGCAACTTCGTGAGGTTGAGGGTCGAGCATTGGAATCTCGAATCCTTGAAACCCGACAACCAGTCAAAGCTGACCTTTTCCTATCGGGGCTTTCTCTATCGCGATTTCGGCACTCGCAATGTCGAACAACTCATATCTCTGACTCTCGATTTTTGATATGCCAAAACCCTGACGCACGCGCGAGTTGACTATTCAACGCTTCACCTCATCGGCAATTTGGGCTTCATGGTATCGTGATTTCTGATACGATTATTTCGGGACTCCTCGCCATGAAACCCCGAAATAGCATGGCACCTGTCTACGTCATTGACCCTTGTGGCCCCACACTATTCCCTTAACCTTTCGGGATATCGCGATTCCTGTTGCTATGTTTATGGGAATTCAACCCATGAATTCTCTATGTGGATTCTTACGTGTAAATTCGACGACCCTTATGGCTCGGATCTACGGTTCTGCCCCTCCTGAGCTTGAACCCTTTGGGAATACTAGTTGTATCTCCCCTGCTCCTCTGTGAGATCGGACGACTCACAAAATTCGTGAATTCTCCTCAGAGAATTCTGACCGTTCTTCCTTCCTTGTCAATTCCTGTGAATGACCAAGTGTTCCTCCACGAACTTGTCCACCTACAGCGCAAACCTAGCAACGCCTTCTTACAAACTTCAGTTTACAGCTTCCCTGCATTTTCCTTCAACAACTTCAAAGGCCTTATCCTTTATGAGCTTTCCACGACTCTGCGTCCTCTTAGAAAAACCCCCTTGCACGCACTCCTTGCGGCAGACTTCAGACACTTCCAAGTGTTGAAAACCTTTGACCCTACGCACACCTGCAGCAACAGTCTCTCACACTTCATTCAGGTTCGCAACCTCGAGACTTTACTTGGCCTGCGCACTCCTTGCACGGCTCCTATGCCCAACTTCACTTCTGAACGAATGAGAACAAAGGCTACCCTATCTGAACCTTGTGTCAACGCACTCCTTGCGAACACTTCGACTGCATGCCTTGCAGGAACTCTTGTTCAGATAGAGAAACAATTGAAACTCATTCCTTCACCCTTTCAAACTTCAAACTCAAAGCATGAAATCATATACACAGCATATAAAGCAAATGTATAATAGGAAGCAAACATTCATGAGCATATCATTCAGCATCAATACACAGAGAACAGACACAAAACCATGAATTTGAATCAACTCTTTCTATTAATTCAAATGTCTATACATGGGTGTTCTTACACAACTCTCTGTCTTTGTCTTGCTCACTACTCTTCCATAATGTTACAATACACAATGAGGGTGTCTATATCCCGTTTCCCTCTTGCGCTCTAAAACTGTCTAGTCTAGAATTAAATTCTATCTACTTGCATTAACTACATTAAATGCCTTCTACCTACTAAGAATGAGAGCAAATGGCTCAAGGTCCATTTACATTATACAAGAGCGCTCTTGCTTAATGACTTCATTTAAGATCGCGCAACAACTTCCAAGGTGATTTTTCAAAATTTGTGCTGGCGCTTGTCCAGCTGTCCAATTGCTTCTGCGCTGGCTTGCTTGATGTGGGAGATGCTTCTACATCATACTCCCTCGCTTGAAAACTTTCATGGGATCCTGTCCATGAGCTCATGCATGGTCTGTCCATGCCTATGAATTTCTACTTCGCTCTCCCAGCTGGCATCTTCAACTGGATGGTTCTTCCATTTGACCAGATACTCGAAGTATTCTTTTCTTCTGGTCTTTTTACTGGCTCTCTTGTCTAGTATGTACTCCATCTGTGGCTTTTCTGCAACTGGCATATGCTTCGTCCACTAGATCACTGGCTGCTCATCTCCAGTCTCTGTTTCTTCAGCTCTATATGGGTACAAATCCGAGATATTGAATATCGGAGAAATTTCGATCCCATCGGGTAATTCAATCTCATAAGCATTCGCTCCAAATTTCTTCAAGACCCTACATGGCCCGATTTTCTTCATCTTCAACTTATTATATGTTCCTCTCGGAAACCTTTCTTTCCTCAAATGTGCCAGAACCAAGTCACCAACCTCAAACTGAAGTTGTCTCTTGTGCTGATCTGCTCTGCGCTTATACTCCTGGCTTGAATTCTGCAATCGCTCCTTCACCTGGCTGTGAAGTTCCTTCATCGCCTCTGCGAATTCTTCTGCACTAGCGCTTCTAGTCATAGTCTGTTCTGAATCCCTCAGTTTAGAAATTTCTCTCGGCTACATGCCATAAACAACCTGAAATGGACTCTGCCCTGTGCTCCTGTTTACTAAGTCATTATATGCAAACTCTGCCTGTGGTAATATGTTGTCCCACTGGCTGTGGTGTTCTGTCACCAAGCTTCTTAGCAAGTCTCCCAGACTTCTGTTCACCACTTCTGTCTATCCATCCATCTGAGGATGATAAGATGAACTATACGCCAAGTTAGTTCCCAGCTTCTTCCATAAGGTCCTCCAAAAGTGCCCTATGAACTTAGTATCTCGATCCGAAACTATGCTTCTTGGTAACCCATGAAGTCGAATGACCTCTTTGAAAAACAAGTTTGCAATGTGAGTTGCGTCACTGGTCTTCTGACATGGAATGAAGTGTGCCATTTTGGAAAATCTATCCACCGCCACAAAGATTGAATCACAACCTCTTTGTGTTCTTAGCAAACCCAATACAAAATCCATGCTAATTGCATCCCACGGCCTCTCTGGTATGGGCAATGGTTGATAAAACCTTGCATTCTACTTTCTCCCCTTTGAATGCTGCAAATTCTGCATTTTTCCACGAATCTCTTGACATTTGCTCGCATTCCCGGCCAAAAATATGACTCGTTCAACTTTGTGAATGTCTTGTCATGACCAAAGTGCCCTGCCAATCCTCCATTGTGTTTCTCCTTCAGCAAATTCTCCCTCATGGAGCATTTCGGACTACACAGTTGATTGCCCCTGAATAACAATCCTTCTTGGATCATATATTCGATCCATTGGCTTCTATCTCTGAGAACTGGATTCTCAGCTGCTTCATACGCCTCTTTAAAATCTGGATCATCAGCGTACATATTCTTGAGATCATCAAAACCCAATGTTTTGACTCTGAACTCCTGCATCAACAAACATTTCCTGCTTAAAGCATCAACCACTTTGTTAGCAGTACCAGAAATATGTTTGATCACAAAAGTGAAATTGTGCATATACTCAACCCATTTGACATGTTTCTGATTCAACTTCTCCTATTGAGTCACAAACTGCAGTGCATGATTATCATTGTACAAGACAAATTCCTTTGGGATCAAGTAATGCCTCCATTTCTTTAATGCCTGGATGATAGCATAAAACTCTTTATCATAAGTGGAATATTTCACTTTCGCTTCTCGATGAAATATGCTATCGTCCTGTCTTCCTGACTCAAGACTACCCCTACTGCAAATCCACTTGCATCGCATTTCACCTGAAATGTCTTTTGGAAATCCGACAACACCAAAACTGGTTGTTTCGTGATCTTCCTCTTCAACAGATTGAAACTTTTCTCAGCCTCTTCTGTCCAGTGAAAAGATTTATGTCTTTTCTTCACTGTGTCCATCATTGATGCACTAATTCCACTGAAATTCCTAATGAATCTTTGGTAGAAACTAGCTAATCTGTGAAAACTTCTCACCTCAAATACATTCTGTGGTGATGGCCAATTCTTGATTACCTCCACCTTATCTGGATCCATCCTCAACTCATTTGCCAAAATAAAAAATCCCAAGTAAATGAGCTCTGTCTTCATGAATGAGGATTTCTTTATATTTATCAATAGCTTCTTCTGATGCAACCTCTGCATCACTATAGCCAAATGCTTCATATGTTGTGCCACTGTTTTACTGTAAACCAGTATGTCATCTAAATACACAATGACAAACTTTCCGATGAACTCCTTCAGGACTTCATTCATCAACCTCATGAAGGTACTTGGTGCATTTGTTAAGCCAAATGGCATAACAAGCCATTCATACAACCCTTCATTTGTTTTGAATGTTGTTTTCCATTCGTCACCTTCTCTCATGCGGATTTGATGATAACCGCTTTTCAAATCAATATTTGAAAAATACTTTGCTCCGCTTAAGCAATCCATCAGATCATCCATCCTCGACAATGAAAATCTATACATGATGGTTATCTTGTTAATCGCCCTAGATTCAGTACACATCCTCCAGCCTCCGTCTTTCTTTGGATTGAGTACTGTTGGAACAACACATGGACTGAAGCTTTCCCTGACTAAACCTTTGTCCAATAACTCTTGGAACTACCTTTTAACCTCTTCATTCTCTTGCGGCATCAATATGTACGTGGATTTGTTTGGAAAATTGGCTCATGGTATGAGATCAATATGATGGCTCACACTTTTGATCGGTGGTAACGAACGAGGTAATTCGTCCACTACAATGTCAGCAAACTCTCCCAACAGTTCCTGAACTTCCTCTGGTAAATCATCCACTCTTGTGCTAGTCAGAACAATCCTAGGCTTTCTGACCACAACGAACTATGGATCCTCTTTCTTATTTAACTTTGTAATAAGTTCCTTCCCACTCATGAGAAGTACTGTGTTGCTTACTTCTAGCTTCACCTCCTTATCTTTAATTGGAAGCAACATGTGAGTCCTCCCATTCTTCTCCAGTGTGTATGTGTTCATTCTCCCATCATGAATCACATTTCTGTCATATTGCCATGGTATACCCAGCAATAGATGACAAACATCCATAGGAATGACATCACACAAGATCTTATCATTATATCCTCCTATCTTAAATTCAACTAAACATTGTTTAGTGACAGTTATCTGATGTCCTTTTTGTAGCCACGAAGCCCTATATGGGCTTGGATGATCAGTCGTCTCAAGCTCCAGCTTCTCTACCATCTCTGTAGAAATGAGATTATCCGTGCTACCACTATCTACAATGACCTTGCATACCATATCCTTGGTCTTGCAAGCAGTCCTAAAAAGTCTGGTCTTTTGGACTGAACTTTCCACCTCCTTCTCAGGTGTTAAAAGGACTTTTTGCATCATCAACGATCTTCTGCCTTTAGCGTCTTCTGCCTCAACATCTTGCCTCTGTGCTTCAGCGATGTGAGCTTCTCCACTTTATTTCTTCTTATCTAGACACTCGTAAGAATTGTGCCCATTCTTTCCACATGTGAAGCATGTGATTACTCCACCTCTTCCTCTTCCTCTGCCTCTAGTACGAGAAAAAGTGTTGTTGTCAGCATAACCTCCTCTCTACTCAGTATGCTGCCCTCTTTGTTCAACATATTGCCCTCTTTGTGAGGTTCCACCTCTCTCTGTTCGAGTCTGAGGCTTTTTCCCATCCTCCTTGGGATTCTGATATCTATCCTGGGCAACTGATTTGCCTCTGGGCTAACTTCTGCCTCGGCCCCTCTGATTCTGCTTTCGGCTCAGCTTCTCCTCAGCTTTCAGAGCCATCTGATAGGCATCTTCCACCGTTTGGATGGTTACCATGCTCATTTCATCCTCGATATCATATCTCAGGACATTCAGGTACTTGGCAACTTTTTCATCATCGCTCTCTCGATGACCTTCCCTGATGTTCAGCTTATAGAATTCCTTCGTGTATTCTTTCACTATCATCAGTTTCTATCTCAGGTTCTATATCCTCCTGAACATAGTAATTTGATAATCCATGGGGATGAATTTCTCCTTCATCTTCGCGATCATCCTGTCCCAACTCTTGATCTTCTGCTATCCCTTGCAGCATCTGTCAGCTTGTAGTTCATCCCACCACAATGTTGCATGTCCTTTCAATCTCGTGACAACATGCTTGACTTTCTTGTCCTGTTCGACATCTTCATAGTTGAAGTATGTGTCTAGAGCTCTAATCCAGTCTAGAAGCTCCTTTGCATCCAGATTTCCCTCATAAACTGGAATGTCCATTTTTTCTCTTACACCCATCCTTGCAGTAGATTTGATCAAACGTTTGTTTGATGCATCTTCAGCTGCAACTTCTTCTTCGTGTTCAACCTCAATATCACTTTTAAAATCACTCAGATCCCCAGCACTGACTGTGCGTCTTTGTGCTATCTGCATGTCTTCGAGTCTATCTCATAGATCGCGCATCTCTCTCTCCATGGCTGTATCCGTCATCTACCTGCCTCTTCTTCTCAGCATTTCCCTCTCCTCTAGATCAGGTGATTGCATGTCCCTTCTCTTGGGCGGCATGGTGAATTCTTCTTCCTCTGCTACAGAAAGCAAAGAATATTTCTGTGCTCTGATACCAAACTGATGGCGACGCCCGAGACCTCACAACCCGCAGGTTGGAAGTTTGGTGCACTCATAGGATCTTTCCCTTCACACGGCCCGAAGAACTCTTAAATAGCTCTTCTATTCCCTATCAGGAAATCTACACCCACAACAATCCTCGTGGGATCCCCTCTTCACACTCATGGGATCGGACTTCACAACTTCGCGAGGTCAGGGGTCGAGCACTGGAATCTTGAATCCCCGAAACCCGACAACTAGTCAACGCTGACCTTTTCCTATCGGGATATTATCTATTGTGATTTCGGCACTCGCGATGTCGAACAACTCGTATCTCCAACTCCCGATTTTCGATATGCCGAAACCCTGAAGCATGCACGAGTTGACTATTCAATGCTTCACCTCATCGGTAATTCGGGCTTCGTAGTATTGTGATTTCTGATGTGATTATTTCGGGATCCTCACCATGAAACCCCAAAATAGCATTCCACCTATCCACGTTACTGACCCTTGTGGCCCCACACTATTCCCTTAACCTTTCAGGATATCGCGATTCCTGTTGCTATGTTTATGGGACTTCAACCCATGAATTATCGATGTGGATTCTCACGTGTAAATATGACGACCCTTATGGATCTGATCTACAGTTCTGCCCCTCCTGATCTTGAACCCTTTGGGAATACTAGCTATATCTCCCCTGCTCCTCTGTGAGATCGGATGACTCACGGAAATTCGTGAATTCTCCTCAGATAATTTCGACTGTTCTTCCTTCCTTGTCAATTCCTGTGAATGACCAAGTGTTCCTCCATGAACTTGTCCACATGCGGCGCAAACCTAGCGACGCCTTCTTACGAACTTCAATTTATAGCTTCCCTGCACTGTCCTTCAACAACTTCGAAGGCCTTATCCTTCCTGAGCTTTCCATGACTCTGCGTCCTCTTAGAAAAACCCCCTTGCACGCACTCCTTGCGGCAGACTTCAGACACTTCCAAGTGCTGAAAACCTTTGACACTGCGCACACCTGCAACAACAGTCTCTCACACTTCACTCAGGTTCGCAACCCTAAGACTTTACTTGGCCCGCACACTCCTTGCACGGCTCCTATGCCCAACTGCACTTCTGAATGAATGAGAACAAAGGATACCCTATCTGAACCTTCTATCAACGCACTCCTTATGGACACTTCGTCTGCACGCCTTGCAGGAGCTCTTGTTCAGATAGAGAAACAATTGAAACTCATTCCTTCACCCTTTCAGAATTCAAACTCTAAGCATGAAATCATATACACATCATATAAAGAAAATGTATAACAGGAAGCAAACATTCATGAGCATATCATTCAGCATCAATACACAGAGAATAGACACAAAACCATGAATTTGAATCAACTCTTTCTATTAATCCAAATGTTTATACATGGATGTTCTTACACAGCTCTCTGTCTTACTCTTGCTCACTACTCTTCCATAATGTTACAATACACATTGAGGGTGTCTATATCCCATTTCCCTCTTGCTCTCTAAAACTGTCTAGTCTAGAATTAAATTCTATCTACTTGCATTAACTACATTAAATGCCTTCTACCTACTAAGAACGAGAGTGAATGGCTCAAGGTCCGTTTACATTATACAAGTGTGCTCTTCCTTAACGAATTCATTTAAGATCGCGCAACAAATTCCAAGGTGATTTTTCAAAATTTGTGTTGGCGCTTGTCCAGTTGTCCAATTGCTTCTGCACTGGCTCACTTGATGTGGGAGATGCTCCTGCATCAAATAACAATAGGAAGACAACTAATTAGAAATCATGTGATCTTAAGATAATCAATATTTAAGAATGAAAGAAAACTCAATTCTGAGTATTGATATTATCCATCATTTAACATTAGAAATAAATTCCACAATAATCAAATGATCAATTGATCACACATAAAAAATGGAATAAGAAATTATGGAAAACATATAACATTTAACAGTATGAAAACACCATATGATGACAAGCTAAAGATAAAATCAACCATAATAATATTCTCATAATACAACAGTAATGGAAGAACGAAATGGAATAAGCATCATATAGGTCTAAAGCCAAAGATAAATTGCTTTCCCATATTCTTTCTCAAAATCACATGCCCATATTGTAGTCCTAAAAGAATTTTTAAGATAATAAACTCTTAAAGATTGAAAAAATTAATATATAAATGATAATAATTAACCATGTATTGATATAATAGACTAAAGATAATTTAAATCAATGCATAATCAATTATTCAAAGAATATGAAGATATTATAATGAAAATAAAACCATTTTACTCACAGGATAAAAGCCATTAAGCAACCTGAAATTCCATATTCTTCTTTGAAAATACTCGTCCATTCTCCCAAAGATTCCAACCATCCGTTATTCCATTTGAAAAGAAGATAAGTTTACAAAATAAATAATATACAAAAGAGAAATGATTAAAATCCTCCTCTCAATTTCTTGGATCTTCGTGGCTCTAAACTTTCTCATATATTTATACAATGAATGAAGAGTATGGGCATCATTATCAATTTTCGACACCTGAAATTTTCCTCGTAAAAAGACATCAATATCTCTCAAATCGTGCATTTGTTTGGGAAAATTTCTAATCAAAAGGTAAATGGGTCCATTTGGGTTCTGGGTTTTCAATCGGTTCTTCAAATTCCTCACGGTTTGGCTGCAATCAGTCCTACAAAATTGCCTATCTGATCTTAACGTGTTTCCAAATTTTATCTGTTGTTGCTCATAAAATTATTTGTAGCAATCCAATATTATTGTTGAATCAATTATATTGAATTTATTTGGATAATAAAATCAATCCATGATCATATCCGTATCAAATATTTGATAATAGAAACCTGTGAAACAAAAAGAAACCTAAATTAATAACCTAAAAATTGTGAATAAAACAAAATCTAGAAAAATAAAAAATGAATTTAAACTAACTATAAGTTCTAAACAAACATTGTTTATATTTTCCTTTCAAATATGATCTTAATTCTAGAAGCTTCAAGTTAATGGAGAAGAGAAAAATATTATTTTTTTTTTCACAAAATCAAAGAAATCATAGATAATTCTTTTTTTAATTATTATTATTTTTATTTTGAAATGAGATGCAAAATGAAAAAAAAAAATTTAATTAGTTAATATCACCAAATGATTTTATGAAAATGAGAAACCAACCAAGATATTATTTGATGAAGTATTGAACACAATATTCAAAATAGTCAAATTTGCTAATGAGCAAAAAAAAGAACACATAATCATAATTTAAACGAAAGTAAACAGTTGATAAAAATTAACGTTTTTTGTTTAAATTGAGATTTCTGTGCCCGTTTCTAAATTTTGACATATACTCTTGTAATGAATGTCTCATACTATAGTGAATGTCTTAAGTTTGTCTCAAAGTAAGCCAAGGTATGGAACTATTTGAAAATGTTGATTCTGTAGCTCATCATAATTATCAAGATTCTAATGGGGGCCCTTTAAATTTTGTAAAAATTTAGGGGGAGTTGTTGGGGCCCAACACTTTGTTAATGTTGATATTTCTATAATGAGTCAATCTATTCATACATTGATTTTGTTTTAGGTAATCTGTAATGGTCATTAGCCAAGCTATCAAGATTCTTTAGGTTAGTGAGTTGGGTCAAGCTATGATATATGCTCCCTTAGTTATGGCCTCAAACAAAAATTTCATTCAAAAACTCAATGATTAACATGATTATGTAATTCACGCCAAGTTTTGCATTTTTCTGTTTTCTTCATTTCATAACAAGAGAAAGAAATATTCATTGCCAATAGTCATTTATATTTAGAATAGGTTGACAAAACACATCTTGAAACCATCTAGTGAGACCTAATGGGTATGTAAATCTCCCCCTATGCTTCACATGTCCTACAAATTGTCATGAGTCTTGGTCACATCTAATGTAATACATGAGTGACCTAGCTGTGTAGTAAACTGCTAAAAAAGGAACCAGACTCCCACTTTGGTGGTATTTTCCAATGTCTTCCACTTTGGTGATATTTTCCAATTGTAGAGGCCCTTTGAGTAAAGGAATAGTTATAATGAATACTTCATTTTGGATGATAAAGTCTAATTTATAGAAATAAAAGAGTCTTAGATGGGAACTAATTATTATACTTATTTATTACTTCACACATATTGACCAAAGTTATTGAATGATTATCTTATTGATGATATTTATATTCATATAATATAACTTCAAATTGACAACTTATTGGATTTGTGTTGGATATGTAGGCATAGCTAGCACATACATAACTCACGCATAGATGTTAATAACAGGTGATGTTCCTTATATGCATATTTTTAAAATGTTCATGTAACTAATTTCATGCCTACAAATAAACAAAGTAAATCATCGGGCTCCCTTTAAACTCTTAATTCCATCTCGCATCTCCCGTCCCTTCCTTTGTTGAAATATGCTAGAGTTTTGGCAATATTTAACTAACTCCAGAGATAAACCAAATGTGAAATCTTCAAACCTTTCGACCTAATATCTCTAATAGGAAACTAGTATTAGTCATCACATTAATATTTGTAGAAATTTATATTAGGAATACGAACAACCCTCATACAACATTTGCACCATAAGGAATAAGGAATATATATGCTATCTTAGTGGATTGAACCATGTTCAAAGAAAATGCACATGTTATTGAGTTAATTTTGGGTAGTTATCCACTCAATGTAGAAATCCTTAGTTTATAGTACACAATTAGGTCCCTTTATGTAACTTTAGGTGACCATAAAGTATTTCGTAGTTATGTATTTAGTTCAACCATATCCACAACTATCCAACAATTTTTCGTTAAATCTCTCAAGTGATCCAACTATATAATATACCATTTGCATAGTTCATATGTTATATAATATAACATTATCCAATCTGTGATCAAATAAGAGTGCACCACTTTGTAAAGCAAGATTTCTTATGTGCCCATATTAAAGGCATAACAAGTTGATGTGCAACACTTACTAAAGATTTCTTATGTTATTACTGGGTGCGTATGGTTATGAATAGTGGATCCAACCATAGGGTACTTTTAATATGCACATGCTATTGAGTTATTTTTGGGTAGTTATCCACTCAATGTAGAAATCCCTTAGTTTATAGTACACAATTAGGTCCCTTTATGTAACTTTAGGTGACCATAAAGTATTTCACAGTTATGTATTTAGTTCAACCATATCCACAAATATCCAACAATTTGTCGCTAAATCTCTCAAGTGATCCAACTAGATAATATAACATTTTCACAGTTCATATGTTTTATAATATAACATTATCCAAATCTGTGACCAGACAAGAGTGCACCACTTAGTAAAGCAAGATTTCTTATGTGCACCACAATTCATTTTTKTTTATGTAAAAACAAGTTTTGGACATGGAGGGATATGATGATTGGTGCAATAATCAACAAAAAATAAACTCAAAACTATATCAAGCAAGGGAGTTAGGGATTTTATAGTTAAGAAATCCCTTAGTGGAAATATGGCTCCTTTCTGTAACAATTAGGTGTAAATCCCTTAGTGGAAATCTTTTAGTGGAAATCCCTTAGTTTATAGTAAAATTAGGTCCCTTTATGTATCCCTTAGTTTATAATACAATTAGGTCCATTATGTATCCCTTAGTGGAAATCCCTTAGTTTATAGTAAAATTAGGCCCCTTTATGCAACTTTAGGCAACAATACAATATTCGCGGTTATGTATTTAGTTCAACTATATCCACAACTATCCAACAATTTGTCCTTAAATCTCTCCAGTGATCCAAATATATAATATAGCATTTGCACAGTTCATATGTTATATAAAATAACATTATCACAAAAAATTACATCTACTCCACCTCATCTTAATTTATATTAGGAATACAAATACCTCAATCCCATCCCATTTAACATGACAGTAAAGGAATTAGTATAAAAACTCAATGACATTTAAGAAATGCTAATGGGAAGTTTAAAGAAATGGCATATAATCCATGTCCACGCAAGACCTTCACATCATTGTGATTAAAACATGGGTGTGTGAGGTTATGAAGATTAAACTCTTTCTTTTGGGAATTCTAATGCATTACATTACATGCGGTCTTTGTGGATCTAACCATAGGGAACTTTTAATGAATCCACTTTCTTATTGTTTTTCTGAATTGATTTCCCTTAGAAAAGCCAACTTTTTGTTTTCAATGACTTCTTTGTGTGGCTTTTATTGATTATTATGAAAATATTGTCACTTTATCTTATGTCCCTTATCCTTTTAGTCATCAATCCTTGCCTGAGCAGTTGGCCAAGAGCCAAATGGATGGTCGTCACTTCGATGTTTAAAGACCTATAGATTCAAATGCCCTGTTTTTTTGTGAATGGATGATGAGTGAAGGATAAGAATCTGCCATGCTGTCTATGGACCCCTTACTTATCTTTTAGTTGATTGATTCATGGCCGAATGACCAATATTTGTGCCTTCTAATGAGAGAGTAGCTCTGTGGCTTAATTGTTTAAAACTTTGATTTATCTCTGCATTTTTAATTGCTTGAACTTGTGTACATCTCTGGATTTTTATTGATAAAATCTGCATTATGGATAGATATTGAGGAGTGATGTCGACACAAGATTATCCAAACATTCCTTTCAAACACTCTAGCCATTCTCAAGAAGGAAGAACATGAACTCCTTCTTCAACTAAGACTTCGAGTGAGCACCAACAATCTCGTCAGAGGAGATTTTCAAATGACTCTGTAAATAGATCAACTATAGAACCTTCTCAAACCAGTGTTATGTATGCAACCTTCTTAGATAGGTTGCGCATCAATAATCCTACACCTGAGAATGTAGGGAATAACTCTGGAAAAGAGAATATTTATGGTAAGTTTCTTAAATTTTGTTTATTTTTGTTGAATTTTGTTGTATTTAAATTTATGTGAGGTTAAATCTTGAAGTTTCTTTCAAATGTGTGTGTAGGCAATCAATTTAGAGCAAGGGGTGACAATGAGAGTGGTTGTCACAAAGATTCAAATGCCGGTGCAGAGGGTGAAGGTGGATTTATGAGGCCGCGTTATGAAGAAACAAAAGATTACATGCCAACATCCACCTATCCTTCAGATATTGGTGATGAAATTCCCTGGGAAGGGAATACTGAAGCAATGATGCTTGAGCAATGATCATGTGTTAAAAAGAGGTTTTAAAATGATTTGGTGGTCAAGGAACTTCCTCAAGAGAGAAAAAAAAGTTTGCAAATTGTTTTGCATTCAATGGAAAACTTTATGGATGCATATCAGAAGATGGAGCCAACCACTAATAGTTTTGTCGATCTAATGAGGTAGAAAAAGTTAGAGGTGATGGGTCCTGATAAATGGGAGATAGTAAAAATCAGAGTTTCAAAAGAAGATGCCATCTCCATGTTCAATTTCAAAGAGGGCTCAACGAGGAAAATGTTGAAGGTGCAATATTTTAAGCACCTTGACTTTTCCGAATATCTGTATAACAGTTTTTTGGCAACATATGGAAAATTACAGTGGAACGATGAGGTACCACACTATTTTGCAAGACACTTTTTTGTGGATTTTTTCTTGCAAAAGCATCCGAATTATACTATTCTATTGTCCAAATATTATGGGACTGGTAAAGGATGTACATATGATCACAAAGGGGCATATCAAAGTGCGTCATTGCCGAGGCCTCCACAACCTTTAGTACCTCTCCCAACAGGGGCATTTGCATCACTTTCAGAGTTCCAGGATACATCAGAAGTTGGAAAAGAGGCTAGGACTGCAATCAGGGAAAATTTGGAAGCTATGCTTTATGGTGTTTATATTGGCATGAAGCATCAGAGAGTAGAAGCGAATTCCTGGGCCACATTTGTTGATAAAACAGATGCAGGATTAGATGCAATGTCAGGAAAAGAAGTTTTGGAGTATGCAAAATTTTGTCGGGATGGTTGGAAGAAGGTCATTTAGAATGATGACCCGAATTGCAGATTGGTATGTGATCTATTTAGGAAACTTTTGACGCATTTTATGATAGATTACTTCAAGTTCTATATTTAGATATCCTTGTCTCTATAGAAATAATCGAGTTCTTATTGCCATTAATTTCAATTTGAAGATATGTTAAACGAATCTCCAGTCAGTAGGGGACTTGACTTGACAAGTTTGAATTTGGATGGATTGAATCGGGTATGTTTTTTCTAATAGTTGTTCAATATCCACTCTTTTGAATAAGAGATCAACAACATTTATAATTTTTTATAATTGTGAACATATTGAATCCTAGATTTAGTTCTTAGTTGTGTTGTTCACAACTCTCTATTCCATCACCTGGTACTTGGGTTGGCTTGTCTCATTTCTCATTGGGAGAGTTTGAAGAGGGTGAGAGTTCACAGGTATCATTTAATGTCTTAAAATCATTTAAATTTAATGTGTTATATAATCATTTGAATACAATTTTTTAAATTTTCAAATTTGAAATGTGTCATATAGGCTAATGTGGAGAAGAGAGTACCTAAGAGTGTGCTCGGAAGAGATATTGGGATTGAGGAAGCACCCAGATTAGGAAAGGATGTTGTCGATACTGAGAGGGGGGGTGAATCAATATCTAGTACAATTTCAAACATTTTTCAACTTATACTTAAACCATTCAATTATATCCAATGAGCAATGCACAATAGTATAAGAGTTACACCAATACACCACAATACACCATGCACAATATATGAGAAATAATCAATAGTTTTTGTTCAAGGGAAGTAATGAATTCCAAAGGTAGCTATAGCTTCCAAATGTAAAGGGAGGGATAAACCTCCAAGAGGAAGATACAATCCTCCAATATTAAGAGAGATT
>JASDQU010100506.1:353878-368292 GCA_032191745.1 Picea mariana | reverse complement strand
TCTCATCTAATTTTTCAGTGTTTTTTTCGAACTTCTTCAACCTTTTTGTTGTCAATAGTAGCTCCCCTTTTGTGTGATCCAATTCTTCTTTCAATTTCTCATAATCTTCTAATTGTTCCTTCAAGCTATTAATGGTCTTTTCAAGTTTGTAATTCTCTTCTTCACAACTACTCAAGTCAATTTTTAGTATTATGTTTGTGTTTCTAAGCTTGCTATTTTCAGTTTCAACATGCTTCAACTTTTCAAGATTCTCATCTTCTTGTTCACTCTCCGCATTGTCTTTGTATCCCCAAAAGGAATCAAGGTTGGTTTCTTCATCTAAATATTCTTCACAAATGATTTCTTCTTCTTTAGGATTCTTATGATCATCATCCTGGGTTTCTTGGGTTATGAAGAGGACTTCTCCTCCATTATCTTCTTCATCACTCTCATCTGAGGAGATGTCATCATCCTTGGAGTAGAAGCTCTTTTTATTGTTGAGACTTCTCTTTTTATAGTAAAAGTTTTCAACAATATGTCCTATTCTACCACAATTAAAGCATTTGAGAGGAGACTTACCTTTGTATCTTCCACTTCCTTTCTGGAATCTTCTTACAAAATTTGCTATTTCTTCATCAAGGTCGTTATCCTTGTCTTTTGTCTTCTGTATGGCTTTAAAGGCTGCTTCATTGTTTGTCTGGTCACTTTCTGTACCTGTTCTCATTTCATATGCCATAAGAGTCTCATGTAATTCATCCATTGTCATTTTGGTCAAGTCCCTAGTTTCTTCAATGGCGGAGACCTTAGCATCATACTTCAAGAGAAGTGATCTCAACACTTTTTGTACAACCAAAGATTCATCGATCTTTTCACCTAATTCTCTGATAGCATTAACAACTTCATCAACTCTAAGAAGATAGGTTGCAATATATTCCTTTTCATTCATCTTCAAATTGTCAAATTCTACTCTATGTCGTTGAAGCTTGACCTGCTTAACTTTTGGATCACCTTCATAGATATTCTTGATTTTGTCCCATACCTCTTTAGCAGTGCTACATCCCATCACTTTTCTAGCAATGGTTGGTGTCAATGATGCTAGAATAACATGTATGGATTTTAAATTACAACTCATAAGCTTCTTCTCATTTGGATCGGTTGGAGAATTATTTGGGATTACATAGTCATTCACAACTGAGTACCAAACGTCTATTCCCAAAGCCGTTAGGTAAGTTTTCACTCTATCACTCCAGTATGCATAATTTCTTCCATCAAATTTTTGAATCCCATTTGAAATGTGCTCATGGTCATCCATTTTTGCTCAGGATTTTCCTTCCAGTGGTTAAACTGTTCTGAAGACAACTTGCTCTGATACCAATTGTTGATACTGAGAGGGGGGGTGAATCAGTATCCAGTACAATTTCAAACCTTTTTCAACTTATACTTAAACCATTCAATTATATCCAATGAGAAATGAACAATAGTATAAGAGTTACACCAATACACCACAATACACCATGCACAATATATGAGAAATAATCAATAGTTTTTGTTCAAGGGAAGTAATGACTTCCAAAGGTAGCTTCAGCTTCCAAATGTAAAGGGAGGGATAAACCTCCAAGAGGAAGATACAATCCTCCAATATCAAGAGAGATTTGAACTCTCTATCCTTGCCCCTTCCTTCCACCCAAGAATATATGAGAGATAATAAAACTTTACATTAAATCATCACCATCAACCAATCATTACATAGAACCTGATAATGCTTTTTGAGACTTCTTCAATTTCTGCAATTATTCAATTCTTGGAGTACTCTGATCCTGTAGATAATGTTACTCAATGTATTCTCTGAAACTCCTCTAATTTTCACTCCTTGAATCCTCCCCAAAAAGAGGTTATAGAAAGAATGGTAGACTTTATTCAATTATGGTCTGTTCAGAAGACCCAACTTGTACAGAATGCCCAGCGCTCAATATTTAACATATGATTCTGAAACTTGCACACAAGAAGCTAAAGTCCGTACTCTTTCCAATGGAATTGGTCCCACTGTATTTAGAGTCTGTATGAAAAAGTTATGACTGTTTTACCCAGAACACCTGTTTATTGACTAGTTTCAGGACTGGTCACAAACCCTATATTCCACGGAGTGTATCTCCATAATTATAGTGAATCAAGAGCTGAACTTTTTACCAGAGGTACCTTGATATGTCTTCTCAATACCATAGCTATTTCACCATATGAATCGTTCTAGAAAAAACGTTATAGCAAAAATTGTAAGATGACTGGAAAATAATACCTTAGAACACATCACCAAAAGACTTCATCCTCCCTTGAAATCCGGCCTTCTTTTACTTCTTATTCCCTCTGAAATTTGACTTGTATAAAATGAATGTATAATGATATTTATTTATACCATTTATGTCACTTCCTTTTAACATTAGAGTCGCCCTGACACTTTCTTATTTTGTAATTATTTTCTTTAATTATTTTCAGGGCTTACATGTACTTCCTTTTTCAATTCACTTTGTCATCTTCAAAAATTCATTTCTCCTCAACCATGAGGATCCATGTGACGTGCCACATACCACCAGAAACAGCATGATGTATACTATCCATTCATGGGTGTTGTATATGCATGTGTATTTTCCTTCATGTCCAAATACCTTTATCAATCTTGTGGTCCAAAACCCATGACTAGGGTTGATATCAATGACAACAATCAATGTTCCAACAGATGTGTACATTCATGATGATTCATAAATGTATGTTCTTGACTTTTATCAAATTTATAGTTTAGCCTTTCCTCAATTATTTTGAATTATATAGAACCCCTAGATAAGTTTGTCGTTGTCTTAAATGGTGTACATTCAAACTTTTTTAAGGTTAGATCATGATGAAGACCTAATTTTGAACTTGAATATGTTCGAATATTTGAGAATAGATTGTATCCCACATCAGAAAAGAGAAAGTTTCTAAATTTTCCTTCATTGCATTCCTTGCTTTCTTGTCCAAGAATGGCATAATATTATACGAGAACATCTATTCCACCGAAGAAAGAAAAGATAAGTATTTTTTGGAAGAAGGATTTTTAAAATGGAGATTTGTGAATTTTTTTAGATAATAAGTAGTTTTTTGAAAGAATTGTTTAATATGGAGATTTATGAATTCTTTAGTTTGAAAGGACATCGTGAAATTTGATTATACGACCATTACAGAAGAAGAAGAGAAGTATTTAACTGTTGAGGAGATTAGTATTTTATTGATGTGTAAAATAATCAAATAAAAACACCTGGGATGAGAATTACATCTAAGGATTTGGGACTTTATCCACAAGGAGAATTTCCTGAAGGATTTTGGACTTTATCCACAAGGAGATAAGTATTTCTTTGGAAGAATGACTTAATACATGGAGATTTGTGAATTATCTTCATACACAGTTCTATATTTATTTTCATATTATTATCTAACTCTAACTCACAATCTGTTTTACCAAGAACACAATAATATCACTTGGGATGAGAATTTCACCTGAAGGATTTGAGACCTTATCCACAAGGAGAATTTCACCTCAAGGATTTGAGACTTTATCCACAAGGAGATAAGTATTTCATTGGAAGAATGACTTAATATGGAGATTTGTGAACTTTCTTCATACACAGTCCTATATTTATTTTCAGATTATTATATAACTCTAATTCAAGTTTTTTTTACCAAGAACATAATTTTTCTTTTTAAATTTTTTTAAGATTTTAGATCAAATTTACAAATTGTTTAAATCGTGTACTCTTAATTGGAGAGTAGCTAGATCTTAAATCTGTTTAACTGTGGTTGGTTATGTTATTATTAATTATTGTTTATTTAATATTTAGTTACAATATATATGCTAATATGTGTTATTTGTTTTTTTATTATGTTTTTTATTTTTACATATGTCTAAATTATATTTGGTGGAAAATATGTTTACACTATATTTTGTGTGAAAGAGTATGCTGGAGGATAACAGTTAACTCTTTTGATATGTATCTCAATTTTATTTTAATTACAATTTTTGAATTCTGTATTATTTCGCATGTTTGAATTGTAAATTTTTAATTTTTGAAATCTGTTATTTTGCAGGTTTGAATTTCATGCATGAAGTGATCTCTCTTAAAGCGATGGCTTAGAGTCCAGAATTTTGGAGTTAAATGTCTTCATTTTTGTTATCATCCTAAAATGGATGTGGAACTTATGTATTTTACAGTGTTACTATTCATAATTTGATATATATATATATATATATATATATATATATCATAATTTTGGAATTCAAAATAGCAATTTTTGTCTCATATTTGATTTCTCATAATTGATGGTAAAAAGGTGGCAAAGTTAACTTGTTATGAACTAATGTTTTGCCATGTATTAATTTAAATGTTTCATTTTATGTTTACTGTGTACTTTCAAAAATATGAAAAATACATGATTCTATTGTCAAATAATGTTTTTTGTATTCTCCTTTTTACAATGCATTTTAAATTAAGCATCGAAGTCTTAAATACTTTTCTGCTATGTATTAATTTAAATGTTTGATTTTATGTTCACTTTGTATTGTCAAAAATTTGATTATATTGTCAAAAGGTGGAATGGAAAAGTTAACTAGTAATGAAATAATGTTTTGTGTATTCTCTTTTTTATAGTGCATTTTACATTAAACATCAAACTCTTAAATACTTTTCTCCTATGTATTAATTTAAATGTTTTATTTTATGTTCACTATGTACTATCAAAAAACGATTCTATTGTCAAAAAGTGGCAAATTTAACCAGTAATAAAATGTTCAAAACGATGTGACAAATTGGCAAAAGTGACAAAGTTAGCGATAAAATAAAATTCTCAAAATGATGTGACAAAAAAATAAATCCTTAAAATGGAAGAGATGATCAACTCTTCTTTAATTTTATCATGTAGTCATTAAAACAATGTTAAAGCAATAAGAGATATTCACCTAAAGGTTCATAGACCCTTGAACCTAATGCAATATTATTAAAATAAAATAGAAAAAATACTATTGAAAAAAGTAAGGGTCAATCGAAATAGTGTTTAACAATTTTTCATTCTTTATATCACTATACCACTATCTTACTACTTCAAGTCAATATACTTGGAATAGAATTCACCAAATAGTTTGAGTGTTATACTTCTGCAACATTAAAAATTGGTTTTACTACATGACATTAAATTTGTGTATAAACTTTTATTTTACTCTACATGAAATTAAATTTCTATATAAATTAATATGGTAAATATTAAATTCATGTTTTTTTTATAAAGTAATATTGTAAATATAAAATTCATGTTTTCACTTTGGAAGTCATGGTGAAAATTAAAGAAGAAGGTTATATATCTCCATACACCTTAACAATCAAATGGTTAAGGGAGAATCTCTTCTCCTATAAACAACAGAATCTCCTACACAAATATCATGACCTTAAATATAAATTGTTATGATATAAAATAATAACAATCAAATGGTTAAGGGAGAATCTCTTATCCTATAAACAACAAAATCTCCTATACAAATATCATGACCTTAAAAATAAATTATTATCATATAAAATAATTGTGACACTTAAAATATTTATAAAGCATTACATCTATATTAAATTTTTTGTTAAATTAAATATAAATTAACATTGTGAATAATTAAATATATAATAATTGTGAAATATTAAATGTTTATATAAAAAAACAATTCAATTAAAAACAATACTTTAAAAATTATTATTTTTTAATTAGATGTAGAGGTTTTATTTGATATTGAATCCTTAGTATATATTAGAAGAGGTTACATTAATGGTTATATCAATGTAATTGGGTATCATAAAGATGTCATGTTAATGCACATACTTGAGAAATGGTTAGTTTCATTTAGAAGTTAGAAGTGGGTATCTTGGTGATCCATCACTAGAATTTGCTAGAATATCGCAAATCCAACCATGCATAAGATGTGAAGGAACTTCTCTTTAAATAGAGAGTTTCTAGATCAACCTTTTACAATAAAAAATAATATTCCTTGTGTTCTAGAAGATACTAAAAATGTATAACTCCTCAATGTGATCAATTAGATTTGATAAGTGAACTTCATGATACTCTGCGGGTATGAACCTTATGCAGTACAAAGAGATTTAATGTTACCTCAAAAAATAATGATGCCCAATCTATTTGAATATTAAATGGAATAGAATGAGCCATGAGGAAGCATCACTCAATGGGTGTGGCTCCATTCCTAGCATGTGAGTTTATATGGCCTCTTGTATTACCACTTGAGGACCCACGATATTGTATCGTTTAGCATGTAGCAAGGCGGCTCCAAAGCAAATCGAACCCATCGAACATGTGAAAAGGTGGACATGAAGTCTTACGACTTCATGTGAGAGGGACCCCTTTGTAATTAACATGACTTAATCACTCTACATATAATAGTATATGCTTTCTCAACATGTGTGCCCCTTTATGAACATGGGGAAAATCAAAGAGTATGGTTGGAAATTATGGGTTTGAATGGGACGGCATGGGAATGGGTTCAAACATTCTAAGGAAAGTAAACCCCATTGAATGAACTTCATTAAAATATATTTTACATGTCTTAACATGTGAGCCATTTCCAATCACAAGATGGAATGAGAATTTGATATCATAAAGCTGCCCTAATACTATGCTTTCTTTAAAAAAGATTAGTCTCATCCAAATGTTAGAAGGGGGCATGCTTACAAGGATATATGATGATGGGTTTATTAGTCAGATCAAGTACTTAAAGATGTCTCATAAATATGCCTATTAGTGAGCATGCCTAAGTGAGGATTAGTTTCATCCCTTGCGCCTAAGGATACCTCACTTCTTGACTTGAAAAAATAACTTGTATTATATAAAATGCATGTCCCTAAAAGATTAAGTTTTCCTCTATCCTATATTAAAGTTAGGGTGCACCCCAAGTGATTCTTGGTTCTTTCACTCTTATACAAAGTTAGGTTATAACATACTTGGGCATAAATTTCCAAGTGATTCCCTCATTCATATCCTAATTAGAGTGGAACTCCCCAAGAACATACTTTTGGGTATTAATGGGGCTGTCATAATTTGTAAGTACTTCTCTTACTCTTAATCAAATAGGGTGCACCACAAGTGGTTCCCTTGTTATTATATTAATTCTTGTTTAAATCCCAAGAACATAATTTTAGCACTAACTAAGATGCAAATTCATTAAGTTGTTGTCTCACTCGTATATATTAAATTAAGGTGTGCCCCAAGAATGTCTTTTACTTCTATACTAATTAGGATGAAATTTCCCAATGACATACTTTTGGGTATCGATAGGGGTATAAGTTACCAAATGGTTCTTTCACATCCATACAATTTAGTAGTTCCCTAAATCCTATACTAATTAGGTTGTAAGTATTAACAATATACTTTTAGGTACTAACTGGGGTGCATTTCCCAAGTGAGTTTTTTATACATAGTACCCTTTTTATAAATATCATAATTGGAAATATGTTTGAAGATAGTTTGTTATCTCCTAAAATAGCATTGTCATTTTGTCAAATTTTAGGTGATAGGAAGAGGTCCAAAAATTTATTTCTAAATTTTTATAGGCTTGTTAGAGAGCCTGTTTTCTGAAAATAAACTTGGAACAAGCATTGATTTTGGTATTCTCAAGAAAAAGCGAGAATCTCAGGTTTCGGTGGTTTAGGTGGGCCTGAAAAGAACACATTAACCACCGAAAGCAGAGCTTTCAGTAGTTAACAGGCTAAATTTGTGTCTAGTTTAACCACCGAAAGTGCAGATTTTTCAAAAATAACCTGCCTTGGGAAAAATCATTTTTCTCAGCCGTGGAAAGTCCATTTCACATTCTCAAATAGTCGATTGACAACTAAACATCCTAATATTTCCAATGGTGCTTTCATATCTGAATTTAGAGCTTTAGAAGATAGTCAAAATTTCCCCGCAAGATGAGGTAGCGTTTTCAAAAATGTGGTATTTCAGAATACTCAAATTGCCAAGTTCTGTAGATGCAACAGCTCATCAAGAAAATATAAATGTACTTGGTATAGATGTTGAATGGGTAAAATAGGTCCAAAGTTGTAGGTTTTTGAGCTGAAGGAAATAAAGAAGCATCAACCCACACCTTGTTTAGCTGACTATGCGTAGAGTGCATGTTATAAGCATTGTTGGGGTTGAAAAGGTGATTCTTCATCCAAATGATTTCTCTACACCTTTGAACAGTCACCGGTCCCAGAAAAGATTGATAAAAGCTTATTAGAACTTGGTTTCTTCAGTGCATATTGAGGCTCTATCTCCTGATAAGATTCAATACATAAAAGACCGAAACTATGTTTTTTTGTGATGGATAACCCAATATTATTCATCACAAACAAGAAAAAGTTTGATTTTATAGATTCCTTTTCCATCATATATGATCATGATATTAATCCTAGGTGCTTGACAGAAGATATGCAAGAAGATGTTCTTGAGCTTGCAGACCTTTACAACAAAGACTTGATTGTCTTAGAGGTCAGAGGTGTGCACAAACATGGATTTATTATGGGTTGCTCAGTCACATGTGTAAAGCGAGTATCAGCTGATTATTCATTCAAGCTTGAACCCAAAGTGGAGAATCATGGCCAGATATAAAGAGCTCGAATGAAGAGATGTTTGAAGATATTTCCACATGTTTATGGATATCTCTAGCTGTTGGAAGAAGATATTGATCTTATCATGATATATCAAACATTATTGCTGCTATCGAAGATACAGAGATGAAGCTTTGTTAAGTCTCTAAGAATCATATTCATACTAATGAAGTTGTTGTCGTTCACCAATTTTTGCCAGCTTGGATCCTTTGCAATTTGTTGCAGGAGGCTTTGTGATTACACTTCCTAAAGCATTGGAAGATTTTAGTATAGGGCAGAGGATATTTCTTCTTGTTTCAATACACTTGAATACAAAATGGATCCCATAGTTTGTTTCCCAGACAAATGTTTCAGAACAAAAAGGCATTGGTGTTAGGTGGTCATGTTGATTTGAAAAATGATGAGCACCTAGAACCAAGTTGAAACAATGGTTGCAAAGTAGGATCTTGACCAAGGATTTGATCCAACTTCGGAGATAACAAAAGGGTGAAGATAACAGCAAAGCCAGGTAATACATTTTGAAGATTTTAAACATTTTCATAAAGTTATAGATTTCGGTGGTTAGTAGGCCCATATTTTTATCTCTTAACCACCGGAAGTAGATCTTTTCGGTGGTTAACAGGCCTAGATTTTTATCTCTTAACCACCTATTGGCAGCAATAATATAATTTCTATTGTTTATAAGCTGCCCACACAGGGTCTCTAAATTTTCATTACTCGTCATGATCATTGTCACTAAATGACACTTGTCACTTGTCACTTTTTACATATCTTCCTTTCAATTTTTGTTTTCATGACTGTAAGCATGAAAACTCACAGCTGGAATTGACACTTTGTTTCAATTTTTGATTAAAGGAAAACTGTTCATATGGTCTATTATTGAAGTGTCATATTTTGCTATGAATATGATTATTCTACTTGTTTACAACTCCTTGGTTCTAAACGTACCTTTGTTACATAAGTGAAAGACCTCCATTCATTAATATTCAATTGATATTAGTGGAGTTTTAATTCATAAAACTTTTAATTATTCAACTTTTATTTGATACACTTACCTTTGTAATCAAGCTATGAATGTGCGTACTATGGTTTTCCAAGTGTTCAGATCCTCATATGTACCCATGCCAAGGTGTCATATGAAGTACAACATGCCATTACTCTTCTGCGTGGCTTCAGGCTTCACGATTTCGTTCCCACGCATGGTGACTAACGCCTCTGCCTACCGTTTGAATTGTCATAGCATTGTTTTGTGGAAACTCAGGGCTATGGCTTCGTGGTTTTTCATCAAACCCTACCTCCAAGTTCTGTGTTGATTCCCTTATGATCGCCATGGATCTAGTGGTAAGGATTGAGCCCAATGGAATCCAAACCTTGTTATCATATGATAATGCCTGGGATGATTTAGAAAGGAACGGTTGGCGTTTATTCAATGAAAAATTTAAGGGCTTCAATCTGAGAGTTGCCCAAGAGTTCACATTGACCTTCAACAGCTTCAGAGAAAAGATAGGTGACGTGCAGCTAGAGGTAACTGAAGATTTTTTAAGCCAAGATACAGGTTTACCAGCTGTCGGGCAAAAATGGTTCAAGAATGCAAAAGTTGAAGAGGTCCCCTGGACTTTGATGTTCACCTCATGGAAAATTACTAGTTGTGACCGAGGTATGCCAGTCTCATATTTAAAACCTAGGTGGCATGATCTTCTTGCTATTGTGAAACAGTTCATTACGTGTGAAGGAAGATTTGGGTTAGTTTTCCTGTATCACCTGCAATTGCTTATGAGTTTCATTAGCTTCCCATTGAACATGCCCTACTTCCTGCTTAGAATTCTGTACAAGATGGGAAAACGGTTTAGGAGGAAGAGGTATGATTTGAGTTTATTCCATCATGGTTTAATTAAAATTATCCTTGTGCATCAATTGCAATTACACAACGATTGTTGGGATGCTTTTGTTTTACAAAATGGCTTTGGCAATAGTGAGTTGGGACAAGTTGATAAGCCTGTTGTCATAGAAACCCTTGTGAAACATACCACTTCTCCTCCACCACTCCTGCCCCGTGATCCTGCCCCTAATATTGAACCCTCGACCTACCCTGATGTTACTCAACCAGACAATCAATCGGGTTCGCACCCTAAGAGTTGCACTAAGACTGTTAAAAAACCCACTGGGAAGAAGCTAAAGGACATCGTTGATGTTAATTACAAGAATAAAAGGGTTGGTCGTTTGATTTCATGATGTGCTCGAAACAAATCCAAACCCTGTGCAGACACAAAAAACACAATTGAGGTAAGTGAAGACTCAGATTCAGAAATTGAAAGGTTCTTGGCCGATGAGGATCCGATGTCATATGGACTTTGCCCTGACAGGCCCTATGATTATGTTAGCAACCTGCCTCCATGTCTAAAGGATAATCCTGAATTTCCTGGCATTCGATTCTATGATAAACCTACCTTTCGTGTGGACGCTTCTCCAATCCTTAATGCTGTCAGTGCTAATGCACAGTCTCTACAGCCACAGTGTGATGAATGTCGATCCTGGATCGATAGGTATTATACGGATGTGCCTTTGCTATAGTCCCGTCTTAAATCTTTAAAAGACAAAGTGGATTTGTGGACAAATGAGAACAACAGACTCCAATCCTTAACTCAAGCAAAGGATAAATGCCTAAAAACTACAGGATCTGTCATTTTTAAGAATGTAGAGGCAGTGACAACAATAGTAAACTCCAAGATTGCTTGATATGTTTTAATCCCATGATTTGAGGTATGATCTTTTTCAAGTTTAGCATGATTTTGTCACTCTCAATTTAGGATATACGATTTGTTTGAATAGATTACTTTTTAGTTTGTTTTGTTTGTTGAATAAAATATGATTGTAGTTGTAATTATAACTAGCTACAGAATCGTAAGATTTCTATAGCCAGTTAGAAAAATTTGAATTGCTTGATTTAACAATTGAAAACGTATCTAAAATCTTCCCATTTTTATTTGTTTTCAGGAACCCATGATTTTCAAGGAGATATGAGGCACTGTTGAGATCTCCCAGCCATAACATCTTTGTTCTTTAAGTAAATAGATTAGCCTGTTTGTATTTTGATATCAAGTAAAATAAGGGAGGTTGCATCCCCCATATTTTTGGAACAGATCTGATATTATCAACAGGAAACATTGTGTTCCTGGAACCTATATAAGTATGTTATTTTGTAAACATGAGATCATCTCTGCCTGGGGCAAGACTATGGATTTTTCATTTATAGAATTGAATGAAATATAATACTTGTCACAGCTTTAGCTTTTCCGTATTGTGGTTTTATTCAAGTCATGATTATTTCAATTTGTAATTAGATTATGATTGCTTTCACTGTTGTGGTTTACTACAAATTGGTACGATACAAATTTATATATTATCCATGTTTTATGTTCTATATTTAACACACAACAATCATTTTGTTCCAACTTGAATTAAGAGATTTATCTTTATCTTTTATTGAACATTTATACACAAGTTCTCATATTAGGATTTATCTTAATGTGACTGCTTGTGAAATTATGAGATTCCTTTGATCATATCTCTTATATGTTCTATCATTCGAATTCCATCATTATTGCTTCACATTTATGAGAAGCAGTTGTAGGATCTGTTTCGGGTTTACCTCATCAGATAGGGAGATTGGATGCTACACACTGAACAAATATTGGATGCAGTAACAAGTCAGTTTTTTATTTTGATTTCATTAGTTTAATGAATACAGAAATTTCCTACAGTTAAAACATATTCTACTATCTGTTATTTCTGTTTTCAATTAGACAGTTTGATATTCCATTTCTAGAGTATAAACAGATTAAATAATAGTTTTACAGTTGTTTAAAAAATCAATTTATATTCGATTTTCACGGATTTAGATTAAAATTCGTATTGTGTATATATTATATATATATTAGGAATAGAATCATTTGTATATATTGTACATATAATAAGTAGAGTTATTTTATAAATATTAGTCAGTTAAACTGTAAATATATATTAGATCTATATATAGTTTTCAGCGATTGTTATTCATCAAGTTATTGCATTTTCTTTAGTTTTGTTTTTTCACATTCTTTAGGACTTAGATCGGCCAACGGAGCTGCTAAACCCGTCGGAGTGGATTAATCCAAACATCTTGGGTTACTTAGACAACCCTAGACTGTTGGTCACTATAATTGCTTATTTAATTAAACAATCAAGTGCTACATAAATTGTCAACCCAGGGAAGTCTGTTTATTTCAAAGGTAATCACACGCTATATATGATCAATCTCAAAAGCAACCTAGAGTTGTAGTAAAAATATATTAATTGCACCTTGCCTTGAACAAACTGAAGTTCTAACTTGAATTACAGGAAATTAACCTACCTATTGCAGAGTTCAAAGTTTAAAGAAATGATTATCCAAAGAATCATGGATTACATTAAGGAATAACAACCTAGGAAAGAAATCCTTCAAACCACTGCAAAAGGAAAGACCAACTATCTTGTAACAGAGAACAGGACCCTATTCCCCAAGCAGGAATCTTCAGCACATGTTTCCGATCATCACACTTTCATGAACTCATTGCTAACTAAAATGATTGACACACATTGAAGACTAACTATCTCCTAACAGAGAACATGACCCTATTCCCCAAGCAGGAATCTTCAACACCTGTTTCTGATTATCACACTTTCATGAACTCATTGCTAATTGAAATGATTGACACATACTAAAGACTAACTATCTCCTAACAGAGAACAGAACCCTATTCCCCAAGAAGGAATCTTCAGCACCTGTCCCTGATTATCACGCTTTCATAAATTCACCAACCAGGATTGCTAACTAAAATGATTATTGGTTACCCAAGCATGAATTATATGAATATAATGTAACAACCAGTAAAACAGAGTTTCAGCGAGACAGAGTTCAGTAAAGTAGTGTTTCAGCAAAACAGAATTCAGTAAAGTAGTGTTTCAACATAGCAAAATTTAATCAAGGCATGAACAGAAATAACACTAACACACTACAAAGCTAATGGGTGAATCTTGTGAAGAAGGAGGGCCCTCCCTTCTCACAAGATTCCTCTGGAATGAAAGGAACTAGAGAGAAATGCTCATAACAATCTTTTATTCATCTGTCAACTGTGTTACATTACAATCTGAGGTAAAACATGTCCCTCTCTATAAATCCTTTCTTAGTTAAGAAGAAGGTCCTCTCTAATGGCGATTTCCTCTTATTTAAAGAGGAGAATCCCCTTGATACAATTTTGATCATCAAATTACATGTGCACATCTGAATCCTATTCTTAGTCAGATCAAATCTTTACTGGAATAGGATATCCTGGTCTCCCGTAACATAATGCTATTACAATAGTTGAAAAGGTCTTGAGTGAGGTGTTGTTGTTGCGGCTGGAGTAACAACTTCTATATTTATCTTCTTTACTGCTGTATGCTATTTCATCATCGCAAATCGTGGGCTGTTTCAATTACAGGATTTGTGTTCTGACTGTTTCAACAACGTGGTTTCATGTAGCAGTGGTGGTTAATTTTGGCTCAAGGTGCGGCTGTTGTGGTCAGTGTAACAACTTTGTGTTTTTGTTTCGGCATTGTAGACTGTTGGGACTCAGAAATGTCGTATTTTCATCCACCTTTCCCTTCACTATTCCTTACATTTCATCGCCCCATTAAACCTTCGTCATACCATTTTCATAAATACATTTGGGTTTCACATCATTATTTTCCACTTTATTCATTTTAGTATTAAAA
>JASDQU010100506.1:304688-350362 GCA_032191745.1 Picea mariana | reverse complement strand
TGTTCTCTGTAGATTTCAATTGTTTCCGCAAGTGTGCTAGTTAGAGACTGGGTCAAGGGTTCCTACTTAGAAAGGAAGGGATTAGAAGGTCCTGTTCTCTGTAGATTTCAATTGTTTCTGCAAGTGTGCTAGTCAGAGACTAGGTCAAGGGTTCCTACTTAGAAAGGAATGGATTAGAAGGTCATGTTCTCTGTAGATTTCAATTTTTTCCGCAAGTGTGCTAGTCAGAGACTGGGTCAAGGGTCCCTACTTAGAAAGGAAGGGATTAGAAGGTCCTGTTCTATGTAGATTTCAATTGTTTCTGCAAGTGTGCTAGTCAGAGACTGGGTTAAGGGTCACTGCTTAATGGAAGGGATTAGAAGGCCCTGTTCTATGTTAGGAGATAGATAGCCTTTAGGGTGTGTCAATCATTTCAATTAGCAATGGGTTCTCGCAACTGTGAAGAGTGTTTTTTTGTGTTTCAGCAAGAGTGGTTTGTTTCAAGAGTGTTTCAGCAAGTGTGATTTTCAGATTTTCATTTTGATTTGGATGCTGTAAGAATCCCTTCTTCTTTTTAACATGGTTTAAATATGAGTATAAGCTTGGAACAACTCACTCAGATCCTTGCGGAAGCTGGGATTTCCTCCTAGGCATTAAGAATGATATGTTTGCGGCTGAACCAACGAATGCCATTGGTAGGGCCTGAAACCTGTGCTATATCCTCCTCTGTAACTGGGATCTAAACCCCTTGAACAATGGAATGATCTTCCTAAAGATTTTGAGCGAATTGAAGAACCTATTGTTGATCAAATCCCTGGAGCCTCTGAAAATAACCCAGCCATCTTGCCTGCAAAAAAATTTGATAAACTTCTGGATATAGTTCTAACAGGGCTGTCATGGTAGGTTCGTGTCATATAACAGGGCCTCCCATAGGTAACCACTCAGTAAAATGCACCAACAGAGAGTCGAGTAACTGCTTCTATTCAGAGTGAGATTTTCGGGTGAAGGCATGCAAATGGTAGTGAAACAAACAAAAGGATGGTGAAGAAGAAGAATGACGGTGTTGGATTCGTGTGAAATGATGGTATAGGATTTCGATATTTCCCCCCCCTTCAAGTACGACTGAAATAATGATTTTACATGAGTGGTAATTATGAGTTGGGATCTTCTCATTAACTATAGTTCCATTGTGTTTACATATAAAATTTACATACCTCATCTTTACCTTTTGATTCGTACTTCAAAAAAAATATAGTGCCTGTCCATAATACTTCTGCAGTAGCTGTGGCGGAGACCTTTGATTTGTTAGAGGAATTGTATCAAGGATTTGGAAGGACAAAATGTAGTCTGAGAGCGCAAAATCTTATTGACAGAGAATGCTAAAAAGTTGGTGTTTCAGCAACGGGGAAAGAATAGAGGAATGTTCGTTGAAGAGTGATGTTGCAGAATACTGCTGAGGTAGTGGTGTTTCAACAGTGTGGAAATAGGGAGAAATTGTTGGACAGTGGTGTTTCAGTGATGAGGAAAATGTAGAAAATTGTTGAATAGTGGTGTTTCAGCAATGGGGAAAATGTGGGAAATTGCGGAACAATGGTGTTTCGGCAATGGGGAAAATGTGGAAAATTGTTGAACAGTGGTGTTTCAGCAATGGGAAAATGTAGAAAATTAATGATCAGTGGTGTTTCAACAATGGGGAAGATGTGGAAAATTGCTGAACAATGGTGTTTCAACAATGGGAAAATGTGGAAAATTGTTGAACAGTGGTGTTTCAGCAATGGGAAAATGTAGAAAATTGTTGATCAGTGGTGTTTCAACAATGGGGAAGCTTGGCTCTTCTTGAAGTAAGATTGACCCTTCTTTGTAGGCCTTTGCTTTTATTGAGAACCTGCAAAAATCAATTGTAACATGCTATTTCCTGACAGGGATTATTAGTAAACGAAATCTAATCTAATACTAAAGAAATTAAATTAAAAATAATTAATTGCAATGAGGGGTAGGAGCCCCCTCTAAAAAGAGGTAATGAGAGTCTGCCACACATGTGGCCTTAAAATCTTCTTTGGAAATAGGGCACTGGTACAGACGGAGCCGATGACCATTTACAAGTAACAGTGTTTTAGAGTCATCGATTGTGAGGAGCCTTACTATTCCATTGTGGAAAACAGTTTCTACTTCGTAAGGTCCAAGCCATCCTGTATGTAGTTTCCCTTGAAATTATTTGAACCGAGAGTCATACAGTAGGGCCCAATTACCTTTTTGGAACTGCTTATGCTTGATAGTTTTGTCATGCCATTTTGATCTTTGCTGTTGAATCATAGTTGTCTGATGAATGGCATCTAGTCTTTTTTCACCCAATTCATTAACCTACGGCAACGTGGTTGTCTGTGCATCAGTCAAATCAAGGTTTATAGCTAAAGAAGTCCTTAAGGTTTTGATTTCAAATTCCACAGGAAAGATGACACTTTTTCCATAAACTAATTCATAGGGAGAGAATCCTGTAGTATTTCTCCAGGTAGTTCTGTAGGCCCATAATGCTTCAGGGAGTCTGTGAGACGAATCCTTTTTGTTTTCCTTCACTGTTTTTGTGAGAATGGCTTCTATTACTTTATTTTTGCTTTCCACCTGTCCATTTGCTTGGGGGTGGTATGCTGTATTCATTCTATGATGAATATGATATTTTTGAAGGGTGGCTTTAAAACCATGAGAAGTGAAAGGAGGTCCTCCATCTGTAACTAATTCTCTCGGCACTCCAAATCTGATGAAGATGTCTTCAATTAGGAAATCTAGAACTGCTTCTTTAGTTGCTCTATGGAGTGCTTTACCTTCCACCCATTTAGTCATATAGTCTGTGCAGACCAATATGTAAACTTTTTGATTGGATGGGGGGTTAATGGGTCTTACAAAGTCTAAGGCCCATCTTTCAAATGGTTCAAGTATTATCTGGGGGTTTAATGGCATTTCATCTCTATGATTAGGGTGGCCCATTCCTTGACAACTATCATAGGCCCGGACATATTTATTTGCATCTTTAAAGAGTGAGGGCCAATAATACCCCATCCTGAGAATTTTATGTGCTGTTCTTTTATCAGCAAAATGCCCTCGACAAGGGCTATCATGACAAGCTTTTAGTAGATCATAAACCTCATCTTCTCTAATGCACCTTCGGATTTCTTGATCAAGTCCTATATGGAAAAGACACCCACTTATCCAACTATACCGAGCACTTTGTTGAATGATTCTTCTTTTCTCCCGGTGGGATAGGTGTGGTGGTAACTTCCCTGCAACCAAGTAGTTAGCAATGTCTGCATACCAAGGTGAGTGAACAGATACTGCAAATAGATATTCATTAGGAAAGGAATCATCTACTGAGGTATCATCATCAGGTGTTAACCGAGAAAGGAAATCAACAACTACATTTTCTTTTCCTGGTCTATCTACAATTGTTATATCAAATTCTTGTAATAATAGTAACCATCTGGTGACTCTAGCATTTGTGATAGGTTTGTTCATTAGATATTTGATAGCTGAGTGATCAATATGGACAAGAGTAGAGTAGCCAGTGATGTAATGTCGAAATTTATTAATAGCATAGATAACTTCTAAGAATTCCTTTTTGGTAACTGTATAGTTAAGTTCAGCAGTAGTCATATTCTTGCTAATGAAGTAAATAGCATAAGGGAGATGATTTTCTTCTTGTCCCAAGACAACTCCTATTGCAGTATCTAAAGCATCAGAGGATATATGAAAGGGAAGTGTCCAATAAGGTCCTCTAAGAATAGGAGTTGTAGATAACTGATGTTTAAGTGTATTAAATGCTTCCTGACAAGAATTAGTCCATTTGAATTCAACATTTTTCATGAGTAACACAAACAGGGGAGAAGTTGTTTTGGAATTTTTTTTGATAAATCTTCTGTAGTATCCAGCATGTCCTAGAAAAATTCTTACCTCTATTTGGGTTTTGGGAGTAGGAATATCTTTAATGACTTGTATCTTGGATGGATCTACCTGAATTCCTTGAGATGAGATAAAATGTCCAAGCACTATTCCTTCACTCATCATCATAGGACATTTTTTTGTACTTAAGGAGAGGTGGGCTTGTATACATCGTTTAAGTACTTTCTCAAGGTTTTGTAGTGCTTCCTAAAAAGAAACACCATAAGGGGTAAAATCATCCATAAAAATTTCCATAGAGTCATGTTGGCAGCCAATTCACTTTTTTTATGATCCTATAAGCTGCCTACACCTATGTCTTGCAAACATCAAGTTTTCGTCGCATTTTTCAAATAGACGACATTATCATTTTTTGCGACATTTGCACATTTGTCTTCGTTAAGTTTTCACGAATGTATGCGTGAAAACTTCTCCTTTTGAAGTCGTATTGCGATCATTATTTGAATTGTTATTATCTCTTTTTCGATATGCCTACCGCACTTACCTTTTATCACTATACAACTGGCAAGATCCTTTGATCGGTACTTATACTTCGATTGATTATGACTTGGTTTTATTAAGTTTGTAAGGAATTTAGCATTTGGATTTTATATGACTTTCCTGATCATTGATTCTATGAAAATGCATAGGGGTTGTGATTAAATTTTATATATATATATGATATAATCCTTATGCTAATCTTTTCATAACCTTTGGCTTATCAACTATATGAATACCGTTTTGGCACCTTGGTTAAAATTTTGATATTATGAACTGATACATTGGCGCATAGTTGATTTTGGTTTTGATTTATAAGTCGGGTGTTTAAACACTATGGCATTACGTTTGCGCGCATTTGGTATACACATTTGATTTCATTAATTGGGCACATGACTCGATGGTTGAACTACTATTATGGATTGAACAACTATATAAATCGACGGTTGTACTTGGATAATGAATATTTTGCATGCCAAACTCCACCACCTTCGCATGCTCGCATTTATGCTTATCCCTTTTGCTCGTTCATTTCTGTTAGCTCGGGTAGCTCTGCTCCTGTGTGTGTTGGTGAATACAAACCCTTCCCTTACCATGTTTTGGCTCCATGGCACCAGTCATGCGAGTCGAGCCCAATGGCAACCAAGCCTTGTTAATGTTTGACAATGCCCGCAGAGACCTGGAGGAAAATGGGTGGCTACCCTTTATACAATGATTTGAGGGTTTTAACCTTTGTGTAGCACGACAGTTTGCCGTGACTTTCGATGGCTGTCGAGCCAAGGTGGGTGACATATAGTTTGAGATCGATGAACAGTTTATCAGTTCAGCTACAGGGTTACTTTCTTCTAGACAGCGTTGGTTTAAGAATTGCAAGGTCGAGGAAGTGCCATGGACATTGTTGTTTCTATCGTGCAAAGTCACCTCTTGTGATAGAGGTATGCCCATATCTATGCTCAAACCACGATGGCTCAACTTATTAATGCTATTCAAGCAGTTCGTGACCTGTGAAGGTCGATACGGACTTGTGTTCCTCTACCACCTGCGTTTGCTGATGATTTTTATAGGTTATCCTCTAAACATGCCTTTCTACTTTCATCGTAGCCTGTACAAAATGTCGAAAAAGTTTAAGAGGCAGAAGGCCGACAGTAGCCTGTTCCACCATGGACTTATCAAACTTATCGTGGTTTGTCATTTGAGTTTGTATGGTGATAGTTGGAGGGCTTTCATCACTCGTAATGGCTTTGAGGACATAGACCCTGTACAGGTTGATAAACCTATGGTAATTGAAACCAAGGATGAATTGCCTTTACCCTTACATTTCCTATTGCCTAAACCCTCAGCCGACCCTGGTTTTGACTTACCCGACACTGCAACTAAGAGTACAGAGGCCATTAAAAAGCCTATGAGCAAAAAGCCCAAGGCAAACCTTATTGCCAATGCCAAAGGGAAAAGGAATGCCCGACTCATTTCGAGAATGGCCAGAAACAAACCAAAACCCTCGCCCGAGTCCAACCCTATCATCCTAAGTGAAGATTCTGATTCTGATGTTGAACGTTTTCTGGCTAGCGAGTACCCCTACTCATAAGGTTTATGTCCCGATCCCCCTTTTGATTTTGTATTGAACCTTCCTCCTTGCCTAAAGAACGACCCTGACTACCCAGGTATTAAATTGCCTCGTGAAACCCTCGGTCATTTGGCAAAAACCTCGCCTGCTCTTTCTAAACCCACACAGTCACCCTGTGACCAATGCAATTCATGGTTAGAACGATATTATATTGATGTTCCTATACTCCAGTCGAAGATTCAATCACTGGAAGATCAAATTGCAGTGCTAACCAGTCAAAAGGCCAAGCTCCAAGCGACAGATAAAAAGAAAAAGACAACCGGCTCCATCCTTTTCAAAAACGTAGAATCAGCCACGACCATTGTAAATTCCAAATTGGCATAATCAAGCAGCCTCGTCGCTATACAGGTATGGTTTTGACATCTTTTTTGTTTTGTAAATAATCTAGGTTGATATAATGATTTGAATTAAGTTTTTAAATAGCTTAGTCACTCATCCAAATTCCTCTGTCATTTGGTGATCATCCTATACATGGTTTCGTTTTCATAAAGATAGAATGAATTTCGATTTCATATATGATTTTCTCATAGATTTTTATTGGATTTGAATGGTTATTCGTTTGGATTTCATTTTCTAAGTTTGTCTGAGTGAAGTAACAAAAGTAATGGTGTGTTTTCAATACAATTTTTTTTGTATCTACTCTGCATGGCAAGTTTTTATGCTCAATTTAGAATACGATTTTGCTCGGATTCGATCTCGTTATCATTTGTATGCTGTGATTGGTAAATGTTTTCGGGAGGATACTTGTTACGATATGCTGTGTTATATGATTTTCCAAATCATATACCATCCTGTTCAATTCATTTTGGTTAGAAATACTTTGTTTTTATAAAAAACAATAATCTCATTTAACCTGTGTAAATACGCCCGAATTATGGAACAATGACTATTGTTATACCTAGCCGATTGATTCACATGATCGGATCATTCTTAGTTCGATCATTTTTGGGAATTGGATTCCGATTATGATTACTGCTCTGTCTGGTTTTAAAATTGTAAAATGATTTGGTCAAATCCAGTTGTGATTCGTTTGATTGGAACAATCTCGTTTTGATCAAAGTTGATCAATCCTATTTGCCCAATTTGCAATAACAAATTATGAATTCTGTTGCTAATCAATCGATCCTGTTATGATTTGGTGTAAATTGATTTTTGCGCCAGTTTGAATTTTCGTGGCTATGTCAACACAGTGATAATGATTTGATAACGATCTTGTTTGGTTTCGATCATATCGCTTGCTGATAAGATATCATAACGATTGTATGTGATTTGTTTTGATTGCGTCGATTCCAAATTGATACTAAATGATTTCACAATGGTTGGATTATGCCTCTGTTCATTCAATTTTGTGGTGACACAAGAAACAGAATACGCCCATCTCTGTAGGCATTCATTGATTTGGATCTTGTTTAGTTTTGAATGATATAACAACTTCAAATTAAATGGTTCATTTTCAAATGATTATTGATGTCAATTAAATTGAAATCTTGAAAAGATTTTTTAATCGATTTGAATGTCGATTCTGTACCTTATTTAGACCAGCTACAGAATCAGATGATTCTATAGCTAGTCTATAGAATTAAATTTTCTATCATTTTATTAATAAAATATCTCTCTAACTTGTCTATTTCTGACATGTTTCAGGTAAATTCGAATTGCATGGGATAGGTTGGGCCGTTCAAGAGATATTTAGGTGTTTTAGTTTTATTGTAGTTACTTAGTTTAGTTAAAATTGGGAATATCTTCCCAGATTTATGTAAACAGTGTGATAACTTCCACAGGGAGGTCTTACCCTGTGGAAAAACTTATAAATACTTATTATTTTTGTAATAAGGATTATCCTCGCTTGTGGGAAAACCAGGATAATGGATATCTAATACAGACTGAGACATAAATTGATGTTCTGCTATAGCTTTAGCTTTCATAATATCAATCTTTTGTTTCATGTTTATGTTATCAATTTGCATTTGATTAATGACTACTTTAGCTATCTTAGTCTTCTGCAAATGATATGACTTAATTAATATGATCCATATCTGATTTCTTCCAGTATTTAAAAATGTAGCAATTACTTGATTCAGTTTATGAATGACAGATTTCTCTTCTTCATCAATTGGATTATTCTGTATAAGTCTTTGCATAACAGGTTTACCTAATTGTGGAGATTTATAAATCATACAATTGTTATGATTTTTATGTCTTGTTTGTCCTATAAAAAAACTTAAAGAGCATTGCAACTATCGTTTTATGAGAAGCTTCTAGATTATTCGGTGCGAGTTTCCTTCGTCCGATCTGCTAGCATAATCATCATACATAGGGAAAATCTGGAGCGTATTTCCAGGTTAGTTTGCGATTATTTTCGTTAATTTGATTAGACATATTTGTAGTTTAGATTAGTAATTTAGTTTAGTTATCTTTTTTGTTTTATTTCTGTTCATAAAATTATAAAAGAAATAAAAATATCTTTTACTGTCTTAGGGCAGAATATTAATGAGTCTTTCAGGTTTTAATTAAATCTGTAAATTGTCAATATTGTACATTTTGTGAATAAGTTATATTTCCGTTAGTAGTTAGATAGTTAATTAGTTAGAATTAGTATAGTATTAGTTAGTAGATTGTATATATAGAATAGTTATATTAGTTAGTTTGTTTTATTTATTTTTAGTTAGTTTAGTTTAGTTTGTTTTAGTAGTTAGTTTTAATTAGATTAGTTCATTAGTTAGTTTTATTGTTAGTTAGTTTAGTTTGTTTTATTTTTAGTTAGTTTAGATTAGTTTTCTTTTGTTTTCTTAGGACCTTAGATCAGCCAACGGAGCCACTAAACCCGTTAGGGTGGTTCATCCCAAACGGCTTGGGTTATTAGACAACCCCGGACCGGTTCCACTCTCTCAGTTGACAGACGGTCAATTTCACCCATCAACAAATGGCGCTAGAAGGAGGGCTGAACTAAATTAATGGCACGAGGCAGTCGCAAGAGTCTCCCCCCAAATCGATCACCTATAGTGACCAGAAGCCATTCAAACGATAATATTCCCCCTCAAACATCAACTACTTCAACCAACGATCCACAGATCACAGTTGAGCCAGCAACCCCTAATCCTACAGGTGGTGACATACAAGAGATTGTCCGCCAATCTCTTATAAAAACACATAGTGCCTTAGCTCGTCTTAGGCAACCAAACCGTCCATGGGGTCAACCTTTGGACTTCTCTGATATCAGAGAACAATTAGGTGACACTAACCTCACTGTGAATTCCACAGATCCAATCACAAATCTTGCTGCAGGAGGATCTGGGATGCCTCCTTCACCACCTCCATCATCTCCTTCCTCTTCTGGAGGATATTCCTCATCAGATGAAGGCAACTCACCTTCTCAGCCTTCCACACCCACTACCCCAATGGCAAATCAGAAAAACCCTGCTAGACTCTGGTTGGACCAGGATGTTGTAGCTGTACCTGGAGCCCAGCACCCTTTACCTAAATACCCGAAGAAATGGCTCCCCAAGTTTGATCCTGACTCAAAACAGATTGCTGAAGATCATGTCAAAAAATTTATGCTAGCCATAAGACTTTAATCAAAGATTCTTAACACTCAAAAACCGAATTCCTGCAGATTCCATGCCTGTTGAAAGTCTTATAATAGCTTATTACACTAAATCTTTGCATCAAAGCATAGCTATCTGGGTTAAACGATCCAAGAAAGCCACGTTGTTAGAGGCCTTTGAGGAGGCCAGCCAGATTGAAAAGGATACACTTAGTCTTAAAGACTCTTCTAACAACGAAACCGAGACTAGCTCTTTTTCCAAAAAAAAGATTGAAATACTCCCCAGACCCACTCAAAGTAAAACACAACCTGAAAACTCTGATTTGGAAAATCTAACTAAAGTTGTTTAGAAACTGTCTAATCAAGTTATAGACTTAAAAAGGTCAACCGAAGAAGCTTCCTCGAGTAAAGGACCCTACAAACCTCCTTTCTAAAAGTCTTTTCCTACCAACCGACCTAACCCAACCATCGAAGGCCTTAATCTAGAAAGTTTGCAATGTTCTCTTCAAACAATTCTAGAAGCCCAAGATAACTTGATACCCCCTGAGATCCCTCAGGAGGTAGTTGAACAAGAAACAGTTCAAGAAGAAGAGTCTTCTTCAAACATTTTTGGACACTTCTCGGATAGCATCTTTCAAGCTAACTTCGAGACTGTTCACCCTTATAATACTAGGAGTAAGGCAACAAATAAACCTTCTACCGAAAACACTACAACTTCGCCTCCAAAGCCATCTAAATCAGCTGAGACTAAACAGAGTAATGTGAACCCCAACTTAGATTATGATGTTGTTGAAGATCTTAAAAAGTTAAGAGCTAACATTTCTATTTATGACTTATTGAAGTTTCCATTTATGCTTCAAAAAATGTTGCAAAATATTTCAGAGAACGGAAAAAATGGTAATTCAAGTAGTAACAAGGTTGTGCAAAACAAAATTCCACAGAAGACTTCCACTAAAAATAATCTTGATTCTCAAGATAAAGGAAGTCTTCCTGTAGTCCCTGTAAATAATGTAAATGATGTAAATAATGTAGATAAAGTAGCTTTAGAAACTGCGAGTAAAAATCCACAAGCTACTACTCTTAGCACTCGCAAAAATGTACCCCCTTTCTTGTTAACTTTCGAAATTTTCAACAGAAACGTGCATAATTGTATGGTGGACTCAGGAGCATCATCCAATGTGATGCAGGAGCATCTCCAAACTCATCAAGTGAGCCAGCACATCAAGTGGAGATCAGCTGGATAAACAAACCCAAATTTTTGAAAGTGCTTTGGGATTGTAGTGCAAGTCTTTAATGAAGCCATTTTATGGAGGCGCATTATATATTGTGTTGGACCTTGAGCCTTAAGCTCTCGTCCTTTGGTAGATAGGAGTCATTTAATAGATTTAATGCTGGTAGATAGGATGTTTAAGTCTATATTTGATAGTTTAGAATATGAGAGGGAAAAATGGATATAGACACCCTCATTGTATCATTGTAACATTATTCAAGAGCAAGAAGAGAAGAGCATGTAGAGAATTGTATGAAGAACACCCATGTACAGGCATTTGAATTAATAGAAGAAAGTTCTGATTCAAATTCATGGTTGTTGTTGTTTCTCTGTGTATATTGTTGAGGTGCTCATGAATGTTTACTTTCTTGTTATGCATTTTCTTTGTATATGTTGTGCATATGATTTCATGTTTCAAACTGAAGTCTGAAAGGGAGAGAGAGTGAGGTTCAATCGTTTCTCTATCTGAGCCAGGAGATTCCTGCAAAGTGTGCAGTTGAATTCACCCGCAAGGAGTGCATTGATGAAGGCTCCGTAGTTTAACTTTTGTTCTCATTCACCCAGAAGTGGAAGTGGGTTGCTGAAGCCGTGTAAGGAGTGCGTAGGCTGAAGAAGAAGTCTTAGTCAAGAGTCTGAGCAAGGAAATCAGGGACTGCTGCTGCAGACGTGCACAGAGTCAAAAGAAGGTCGAGCACTTGAAGTGTTTGCAGGGTTGCCGCAAGGAGTGCGCACAAACAGATCTATTTTCTAAGAGATCGAAAAACTGGAAGAAGCTCAGGAGGGGCAGAGTTTTCAAATCCGTTGAAGGATCGGATCAGAGGGTTTGTGTTAGGAAATCTTCAAGAAGGGTGAAGTGACAGTCGAGATCTTGTGGAGAAGCTTAGGAAAGTCCCGTCAGCCATTAGATCCATCAGACGTAGCGGGGAGGTTACAGCCATACTAGGAGGTTAAGCCCAGAGTACTATGAATCGTTGGATCAACAAGTGATTTTCCCGGCAGCCGTCAGATCTAGCAGAAGTTGCGCCAGGGTTAATCTGAGTGCGTAAGGGTTGAAGTCCCGTGAGGTCATCGGGATATCAAAGGCATTGGATATTTAGAAGTGGAAAGGTTCGAGACCTCTCAAGTCTTGAAACACTGACGGAACCACAGCCGTTGATCTCGGCAAGACACGCGTCAGGAATCCGAGAGGAGTTGGGGTTCGGTATTCGGGTTTCTTGAGGGCATAAGAACCGTCACACAAAGAATCGTGATATCACAATCCACGATATCCCGACGGGTGCTCAGAGCCGTCCAACAGCAGGAACACGTGGCAGGAGATCCCGCAGAGTCGGGGATTGGGGAAGTAAAATTCCCGTGAATTAGTGAAACGGGAATCGCGATATCCCGATACGCGATTTTCTGACGGGTACAAGGACAGAGTAGGGACCACCAGGGTTAGAGGGGTGGACAAGTGTCGCGCCACACTGAATGATCACAGATTGAGGTTTGGGAAAAGACAAGTCCTAGAACTCACAGGGTTTGGATTCGTGAACTCGTGAAATCTGAAACACCGAGTGGAGGAAGGTGTCGGGAGATCAACTCCCGCAGGAAATCAACGCTCAGAAGGTATCAGAGATCGGGGGATCGGGGATCCTGAGGGTGCAGATTCTATACACTCCATTTTCCTGAAGTTTGAAGCCCCGATACAACAGGTATTGTGACCACATGGACTGGTAGGCCTAGACAAGAGTGCCATCGCAGATCGAGAATCGGAGAATCAAGGAGGCAGGTTCTCATAACACCGTAGGTGCCGATTTCCCGATAGCCGAAAGTCCCGATAAGGTGAGACAAGGTCAGCGTTGACTGAGAACATCGGGAGTCGGGGATCTGCGAGGGGAGCGGGACGTGACGTCATAAGTACCGATTTCCCGATGGGAGAATTCCTGATAAGAGCAAGGAACACGTGGTCGAATATTCATCGGGGTTCAGGGAATTGTGAGACTGGAATCTGTGACTTCAGGACTCGCGATCACGTGAGGTCTGATTTCCCGATAGAACAAAGGGAAATCATCGGAAGAGTCTTGTGGGTATTGGAAGGTCTCGGTAAGGGATTTGAAGAGCATTTCAGCTCTTTGGGCATTTAAGGAGAAGGTCCTGTGGAGCAGGCATGCCCTGGGTGGCGCGTTTGCATCAGAGTGGTATCAGAGCCAATATCTTGTATGTATATTTCAGGAAAGAGGAGCGAGGAAGGAAAGAAGAACTTTGATACTCACATCAAGTGGTATTAGAGCAAGAGAATCTCTTTTCTTTCTATAGCAGAGAAGAAAGGAAAATTTCACCATGCCACCGAGGAGAGAAAGACAATCACTCGATCCAGAGGATAGGGGAAACCAGAGAGGAAGAAGGAGACAAGCACTGAATCCATATATGGAGAGGAAAATATGTGATCTCCAAGTGAGATTAGAAGATATGGAAGCAGCGTAGAGACGCACAGCAAATGCTGAAGATCTAAGTGACTCTGAAGGCGAAGTTGAAGCCGAACAACCAGGAGAAGTTGCAGCCAAAGATGCAGCCAATGAGCGATTGATTAAAGATATCGCCCGGATGAGTTCAAAAACAAAGATGGACATTCCAGTTTATGAAGGGAGTCTGGATGCAGAAGAACTTCTAGATTGGATTAGAGCTCTTGACACCTACTTCGATTATGAGGATATCGAAGAGGATAAAAAGGTTAGGCATGCTGTCACAAAATTGAAGGGACACGCAACATTATGGTGGGACGAGCTTCAAGCAGATAGACGTTTCAAAGGCAAGCAAAATATCAAAAGATGGGATCAAATGATTGTGAAGATGAAGGCAAAATTCATCCCAAGGGATTATCAAATCACACTGTTTAGGAGGATGCAGAACCTGAGACAGAAGCTGATGAAAGTGAAGGAGTATACTGAGGAGTTTTACAAGCTAAATATCAGAGCAGGTCATCAGGAGAGTGATGATGGAAAAGTTTCCAGGTATATGAATGGCTTGAGATACGATATCCAGGACGAGATGAGTATGACAACCATCAGAACGGTGGAGGATGCGTATTAGATGGCGTTGAAAGATGAGGAAATGCTAAGCCGTAAGCCAGCACAGCGAGGTCGAGGTAGGAGCCAGCCAAAAGGTAAGTTAGTTGCTCAAGATAGGTTCCAAAAATCTAAGGATGACTAGAAAAAGCCTCAGACTAGAACAAAAAGAGGTGGAAGTTCACAGCGAGGCCAGCACGCTGAACAGTGAAGGCAGCAGACAGAACAGAGCGGAGGATACACTGATAATAACACATTTACTCATACCAGAGGTAGAGGAAGAGGCAGAGGTGGAGTCATCACATGCTTCACATGTGGAAATAATGGACACAAGGTAGTTGACTGTCCAGATAGGAAGAAGGATGGAGGAGAAGCTCACATCGCCGAGGCACAGAGGCAAGCTGCTGAAGCAGAAGACATAGAAGACGGAAGGTCATTGATGATGCGTAAGGTTCTCTTAACACCCGAGAAGGAGGTGGAGGACATGGCTCAGAGAAACCAACTTTTCAGAACCACATGCAAGACCAAATACAAGAAGTGCAAAGTTATCATGGATAGCGGAAGCACAGACAATCTTGTTTCAACCGAGATGGTGGAGAAATTAGAGCTGGAAACAACTGATCACCCGAGTCCATACAAAGTCTCATGGCTACAGAAGGGACATCAGGTAAATTTCACCAAACAGTGCTTAGTTGACATTAAGATAGGAGGATATAATGATAAGATTCTATGTGATGTTATTCCTATGGATTCATGTCATTTATTGCTAGGAAGACCATGGAAATATGACAGGAACATAGTTCATGATGGGAAGATGAATACGTATACTTTGGAGAAGAATGAAAGAACACATATGCTACTTCCAATTAAAGACAAAGAAGTAAAACCAGAACCGAGAAATACTGTACTTCTCATTAGTGGGAAGAAACTTCTGGCATAAGTAAAGAAGAAGGAAGATCCAAAATTCTTTGTGGTCAAGAAACCAAAGGTTGTTTTGACCAGCACAAGAGTGGATGATTTGCCGGAATAAATTCAGGAACTGCTGGAAGAGTTCACTGACATTGTGGTAGACGAATTTCCTCATTCGTTACTGTCGATGAGGAGTGTGAGTCATCATATAGATCTCATACCAGGAGCTAGTTTGCCAAACAAAGCTACATACAGGTTGACGTCGTAGGAGAATGAAGAGGTTAAAAGGCAGGTGCAGGAACTATTGGATAAAGGATTGATTAGGGAAATTTTAAGTCCATGTGTCATTCCAACGGTACCAAGTCTAAAGAAAGATGGAGGTTGGAGAATGTGCACTGATTATAGAGCCATTAACAAGATAACCATCAGGTACAGGTTTCCATTGCCACAAATGGATGACTTGATGGACTGTTTAAGTGGAGCCAAATTTTTTTCAAAGGTTGATTTGAAAAGCGGATACCATCAGATTCGCATGAGGGAAGGCGATGAATGGAAGACAGCCTTCAAAACCAACGAAGGGTTGTATGAATGACTAGTCATGCCGTTTGGCTTGACGAATGCACCAAGTACCTTCATGAGGCTAATGAATGGAGTACTGAAGGAATTCATTGGTAAGTTTTTCATTGTTTATCTAGATGACATATTGATTTTCAGCAAAACAAAAGGATAACATCTGAAGCATTTAGCTGCAGTAATGAGGAAGCTATAGCAAGAGAAGTTGTTAATCAACATGAGGAAATCTTCATTTATGAAGACAAAACTCATTTACTTAGGGTTTGTCATATAGGTGAATGAATTAAAGATAGATCCAAGTAAAGTGGAGTTAATTAAAAATTGGCCATCACCGAGAAATATTTTCGAGGTGAGAAGTTTTCATGGACTGGCTAGTTTCTACCGAAAATTCATCAGGAATTTCAGTGGAATTAGCGCAGAAATGATGAATACTGTCAAGAAGAGACATAAATATTTTCATTGGACTGAAGAGGTAGAAAATACCTTCAATCTGTTGAAGCGAAAGATCACAGAACAACTGGTTTTGGTGTTGCCGGATTTTACAAAAGTGTTCCAGGTCAAATGTGATGCAAGTGGCTTTGCCATAGGAGCGGTCTTTAGCCAGGAGGACAGACCAATTGCAGATTTCAGCGAGAAGATGGATGAGGCAAAGGTGAAGTACTCCACGTATGATAAAGAATTTTATGCTATCATACAGGCGTTGAAGAAGTGGAGGCATTACTTGATTCCGAAAGAATTTGTTTTATATAGTGATAATCATGCATTATATTTTGTGACTCAACAGGAGAAGTTGAATCAGAAACATGCTAAATGGGTAGAGTATATGCATAATTTTACATTTGTAATTAAACACATTTTAGGTACTGTTAACAAAGTGGCTGATGCTTTGAGCAGGAAGTGTTTGTTGTTGCAGGAGTTCCGAGTCAAAACATTGGGTTTTGAAAATCTTAGGGACATGTATGCAAGTGATGCAGATTTTGCAGAGGCATATGAGGCAGATGAGAATCCAGTTCTCAGAGACAAAATCCCTTGGATATATTATATGATCCAAGGGGGATTATTGTTCAGAGAAAATCAACTATGTATTCCGAATTGCTCCATGAGGGAGAATCTGCTAAAAGAGAAGCATAGTGGTGGATTGGCAGGACATTTTGGCCACGAAAAAACATTTGCAAAGCTGAGGGAAGCATAATTTTGGCCAGGGATGCAGTCAGAAGTCAAGAATTTTGTTGAAAGATGTAGGATTTTCCATCATTCAAAGGGAAGGAAGCAGAATGCGGGATTCTATCAACCATTACCCATGCCCGAGAGACCGTGGGATGAAATTAGCATGGATTTTGTATTGGGATTACCAAGGACGCAAAGAGGACATGATTCGATCTTTGTGGTGGTTGACAAGTTTTACAAAATGGCACATTTTATTCCATGCCAGAAGACCAGCGATGCGAATCATATCACAAATCTGTTTTTCAAAGAGATCGTTAGACCTCATGGTTTACCCAAAAGCATAGTATTGGACAGGGATACAAAATTCATTGGACATTTCTGGAGGACACTCTGGAAGAAGATGGGAACTAACTTGATGTTTAGTTCTTCCTATCATCCTCATATGGATGGGCAAACAGAGGTGTAAATCAAAGTTTGGGAGATTTATTAAAAAGCTTGGTGACAGAGCACCACAGCAGTTGGGACAATGTGTTGCCACAGGTAGAGTTTGCATACAACGACTTAGTGAACAGGAGCACAGGCAAAATTCCATTTGAGATTGTATATGGCAGGTAGCCAAGAGGAGTATCTGAACTGAGGGACTCAGAGCAGATAGTGACTAAGAGCGCAAGTGCTGAAGAATTCACAGAGGCGATGGAAGGACTTCACAGCAGGGTGAAGGAGCAATTGCTGGAATCAAACCAGGAATATAAACGCAGAATGGATCAACATCGTAGACAACTTCAGTTCAAAGTTGGTGATCTAGTTTTGGCACATCTGAGGAAGGAAAGGTTCCCAAGGGGAACATACAACAAGCTAAAAATGAAGAAAATTGGGCCATGTAGAGTCCTAAAGAAATTGGGAGAAAACTCTTATGAAATTGAGTTGCTAGATGAGATCGGAATATCTTCAAAATTCAATGTCTCAGACTTATATCCATATAAGGACGAGGAATCAGGAGCTGGGAGTGATGAACAGCCATAAATCCAGTGGAAGAAGAAGATGTCGATTGCAGAGAAGCCAGAGATGTAGCGTATACTTGATAAGAGGGTGAGCAAAAAGACCAGGCAGAAGCAATACTTCGAGTATCTGGTCAAATGGAAGAACCATCCAGTGGAAGATGCCAGCTAGGAGACTGAAGCAGTGATTCAAAAGCATGGACAGACCGTGCAGGAGCTCATGGAAAAGAGCCCATGAAAATTTTCAAGCCGAGGAGTATGATGCAAGAGCATCGCCAAACTCATCAAGCGAGCCAACACATCAAGTGGAGATCAGCTGGATAAACAAACCCAAATTTTTGAAAGTGCTTTGGGATTGTAGCGCAAGTCTTTAATGAAGCCATTTTATGGAGGCACATTGTATATTGTGTTGGACCTTAAGCCTTAATCTCTCGTCCTTTGGTAGATAGGAGGCATTTAATAGATTTAATGCTGGTAGATAGGATGTTTAAGTCTAAATTTGATAATTTAGAATCTGAGAGGGAAAAATGAATATAGACACCCTCATTGTATCATTGTAACATTATTCAAGAGCAAGAAGAGAAGAGCATGCAGAGAATTGTATGAAGAACACCCATGTACAGGCATTTGAATTAATAGAAGAAAGTTCTGATTCAAATTCATGGTTGGTGTTGTTTCTCTGTGTATATTGTTGAGGTGCTCATGAATGTTTGCTTTCTTGTTATGCATTTTCTTTGTATATGATGTGCATATGATTTCATGTTTCAAACTGAAGTCTGAAAGGGAGAGAGAGTGAGGTTCAATCGTTTCTTTATCTGAGCCAGGATATTCCTGCAAGGTGTGCAGTTGAATTCATCCGCAAGGAGTGCGTTGATGAAGGCTCAGTAGTTTAACTTTTGTTCTCATTCACCCAGAAGTGGAAGTGGGTTGCTGAAGTCGTGCAAGGAGTGTGCAGGCTGAAGAAGAAGTCTCAGTCGAGATTCTGAGCAAGGAAATCGGGGACTGCTGCTGCAGACGTGCGCAGAGTCAAAAGAAGGTCGAGCACTTGAAGTGTTTACAGGGTTTCCGCAAGGAGTGCACACAAAGAGATCTCTTTTCTAAGAGATCAAAAAACTGGAAGAAGCTCAGGAGGGGCAGAGTTTTCAAATCCGTTGAAGGATTGCATCGGAGGGTTTGTGTTAGGAAATCTTCAAGAAGGATGAAGTGACGGTCGAGATCTTATGGAGAATCTCGGGAAAGTCCCATCAGCCATTAGATCCATTGAAAGTAGTGGGGAGGCTATGACCATACCATGAGGTTAATCCCAAAGTACTGTGAATCGTTGGATCAACAAGTGATTTTCCCGGCAGCCATCAGATCTAGCGGAAGTTGCGCCAGGGTTAATCCAAGTGCGTAAGGGTTGAAGTCCCACGAGGTCATCAGGATATCGAAGGCATCGAAGATTTAGAAGTGGAAAGGTTCGAGACCTCTCGAGTCTCGAAACACCGACGAAACCACAACCGTTGATCTCGGCAAGACACGCGTCAGGAATCCGAGAGGAGTCGAGGTTCGGTATTTTGGGTTTCTTGAGGGCATAAGAACCATCACACGAAGAATCATGATATCACGATCCGCGATATCCCGAAGGGCGCTCAGAGCCGTCCAATAGCAGGAACATGTGGCAGGAGATCCCACAGAGTGAGGGATCGGGGAAGTAAAAGTCCCGTGAATTAGTGCAACGGGAATCACGATATGCCGATATGCGATTTCTCGATGGGTACAAGGACAGAGTAGGGACCACCAGGGTCAGAGGGGTGGACAAGTGTCATGCCACACTGAACGATTGCAGATCGGGGTTCAGGAAAAGACAAGTCCTGGAACTCATAGGGTTTGGATTCACTAACTTGCGAACTTCGATACATCGAGTGGAGGACAGGTGTCGGGAGATCAACTCCCGCAGGAAATCAATGCTCAGAAGGTATCAGAGATCGGGGGATCGGGGATCCTGAGGGTGCAGAGTCTATACACTCCATTTTCCTGAAGTTTGAAGCCCCGATACAATGGGTATTTGACCACATGGACCGGGAGGCCTAGCTGAGAGCGCCATCTCAGATCAGGAATCGAAAAATTAAGGAGGCAGGTTCTCACAACACCGTAGGTGCCGATTTCCCGACAGTCGAAAGTCCTGATAAAGTGAGACAAGGTCAGCATTGACTGAGAACATCGGGAGTTGGGGATCTGCGAGGGGAGCGGGACGTGACCTCATAAGTACCGATTTCCTGACGGGAGAATTCCTGATAAGAGAAAGGAACACATGGTCGAATATTCATCGGGGTTCAGGGAATTGTGAGACCTGAATCTGTGACTTCAGAACTCGCGATCATGCAAGGTCCGATTTCCCTATAAAACAAAGGGAAATCATCGGAAGAGTCCTGTGGGTATTGGAAGGTCCCGATAAGGGATTTGAAGAGCATTTCATCTCTTCGAGCATTGAAGGAGAAGGTCCTGTGAAGCAGGCATGCCCTGGGTGGCGTGTTTGCATCACAATGTGATGTCGTGGTCTGTCTGCCAAAAGATTAACGCTGAAGTGGAACCGTCTACTTTAAAAATCATACATCTTGATCAAACCAATGTTAAAGTTATAGGTGAACTAAAAAATGTATTGATTAGATTATCATCTAACCCTAAGGTTCATCAGGTTATTGATATAATTGTTGTGGATATTCCAAAAGTGTATGGTCTATTTTTAAGCAGGGACTGGTCGGAACAGCTACATGGTTACTTCACGACGGACTGGTCTCACTTATAGCTTACAGAGAACGGTAGGCCTAACAAGATCAGTGTGAATCGTGAGCGCTACCTTAAGTTCATGGTCACATATTTAAATGATCCCAACGAACCATATACACCTTCCACTGATTCACCTGAAGTCCAAGGGATGGACACCTTCTTCGGCAATTTCATGGCCAAGGCTTCACCCATCAACAATCCAGAACAACAGTTCGAGATTGTAGCATATATGCAACCAACAGCTTCTATACAACAGTCCCATGTGTTCGATGGAAATCAAATTTGGTCTCTATATTTCGATGGATCTAAGTCTAAAGAAGGAGTTGGTGCAGGTTGCATCATTATCGATCTGGTAGGTAACAAGACATTAATGACTTGTAGACTAGAATTTGAATGTACTAACAATACTACAGAATATGAGGCTTTACTACAAGGTCTCAAAAAAGCTCTGGATATGAACATTCAAAACCTGGTTGTATTTGGTGACTCTGAAATAGTAGTTAGACAGGTAAGAGATTCTATACACTGTCTTTCCCCGCACCTCAAAAGTTACCAATCTGAGGTATGGAGTTTAATGAATAAATTTTCCACTTTCAATATAAATTCCATTCCTAGATTAAATAATGCTGAAGCAGATCTATTAGCTAATGTAGCCTCTAAACTTCTTCCTGCAGAAGGCTTGTCCCCAGACGCATTCTCCATCGAGCTATTGTTTCGACCATCTGTTCCTGACAATATCACAAACTGGGGAGTATTTGACGATGATCAACAGATCATTAACTTTCTTCATATGGAAGAAACCTTTCAAGGCGTGGTGATAGATGAACGCACTCACGATGACAATTTGCACGATTTTATGGTAATACCTGATCCGAAATCTCCTCAAGCGCTATCGGACATGGTAAATTCCATACCCAAATCTATAGTTAGATTAGAGAAGTTTTATGATTTTGAAGATAAATTTAAAAAGACAGTCAATTGTAAAACCAATAGTTCCTCGTTGTCTTATAAAAAAGTGAACTTAGGAACTAATGAAAATCCTCAGTGCATTAACTTAGGCTTGGGATGTTCTAGACAAGAAAAAGCTTCTTTTGTTAAATTATTTAAAGAATTTAAGGATGTCTTTGCATGGATGTATGATGATCTTAAAACTTTCGATCCTAATATCATACAGCATGTCATCCCGATGAAGCCCCAAACCTTACCCTTCCAGCAGAAACTAAGGAAGATGCACCCTAAACTAGAACCGACCATTCAAAAAGAATTGAATAAACTCCTAAGTGCTAAAATAATTTTTCCTGTTAGGCACACTCAATGGGTTTCCAACCTTGTCCCAGTTCGGAAGAAAAACGGGGAAATCCGACACTGCGTCGATTTCCGAAACCTCAATAGAGCGTCTGACAAAGACAACTATCCTGTCCCACCCATGGAACAGATCCTTGAATAGGTATCTGGCTCCAAGAGGCTATCTTTATTGGATGGTTTCTCTGGATACAACCAAGTCCTGATGTCTCCACTAGACCAACTCAAAACTACCTTCCGTACCCCATGGGGTACTTATGCTTATCGTAAAATGCCCTTTGGATTAATTAATGCTGGTGCCACCTTTTAGAGAGAAATGGACATCACTTTTCGAGGCTTAATAAATTAGTCCGTTGTAGTTTACTTAGATGATGTGACTATTTATTCTAAAAACAAAGACGATCATCTAGCTCACTTACGAGTCGTTCTGCTACGATGTCATAAATACAACATCTCCTTGAACCCCAAAAAGTCCATCTTTATAGTAGAACAGGGTAAAATCTTGGGTTTCATTGTTTCTAGTGAAGGAATGATTATTGACCCCGAAAGGACTCAAGTCATCGCTAAACTTCCCCCTCCTACATCCAAAAAATCCATGCAGTCTTTCTTAGGCCAGATTAACTTCGTGAGAAGATTTGTCCCCAGTTTCTCCGAAATGGTCAGGCCTCTACAGAACTTGATTAAGAAAGACACCCAATATCACTGGGGACCCACAGAAAATCAAGCTTTTAATGCCATAAAGAAGGCCATAATTGACGCTCTGTCTCTCATGAGCCCTGACTTCTCTCAAGATTTTACACTCTATACTTTTGCCTCTGACCATTCTTATGCCATCGTCCTAACTCAGAAGAATGTCGAGAACAACAAAGTACCCATCGCCTTTATGAGCTCTACTTTCAAAGGTGCTGAAATTAACTACCCAGTGGTTGATCGACAAGCCTACACTGTTTTCAAAGCACTTAAGCATTTCTGGTCCTATCTTTTGAAGTCGGGACGAAATCCATTGTCCCATACCCTGCCGCAAGGAACTTGTTAGTGCAGAAGGAGTTAGGAGAGAAGAGAGCTAACTGGGTCACCTCCTTGTAGGAATATGACATAGAAATCACCCCAGCTCAGATTGTGAGAGGCCAAGGGTTGTGTAAGTTGGTTGTTGATTCGGAAACAGGACAACAAGAAGATAGTGATACGTCAAACCTAGGACAAAGCGATCAAAGTTTGATCTGTTGCGCACAAAACCTTGTTAGTCCCTGGTACGGCGATATTAGATTCTGTCTTGAACATGGGTTAGCACCCCATCACCTTGATCCCACCAAGAGAAGAGCGTTGAGGCTAAAATCTGCCTCCTTTCACTTGGTTAACGGTGTACTGTTTCGTCAGAATTTTGACGGCATACTGATGCGCTGTCTTGAAAAGGACGAAGCAGAAAAAGTCTTTCTCGAGTTGCATGCAGGACAATCTGGTGGTCACTTCGGTGGAGACACCACTGCTCATAAAGTTTTAAGAGCTGGTTACTACTGGCCCATGCTTTTTATGGATGCCGATGCCTTGTGTCATAAATGTATCATTTGTCAGAAAGCATCAGGGCAGTTGCAAAAACCAGCCTTTCCCTTGCAACCCGTTTCAGTAGATTCTCCTTTCCAGCAATGGGGCCTTGATATCATGGGTCCAATTAACCCTCCATCCTCGCAACAACACAAGTATATTGTGACAGCCACAGATTACTTTACTCGATGGTCTAAAGCTGCTGCGCTAAGAACTGTTAACACCAGTCAGGTAATCGCCTTTCTAAATTCGAATATTATCACTCGTTTCGGTATCCCTGACTGTCTAGTCTTTGACAACGCTTCATACTTTTCTTCTCTTGAGATGAGCGAGTTTTCTTTGGAGAAAGGAATTAAGCTGAAGTATTCTTCTAGCTACTACTCCCAGGGCAATGGATTAGCAGAATCAACAAACAAGAACTTGATTAAAATTATCAAGAGAACCATGGTTGAAAATCACAAAAATTGGCACAATGCGTTGCTGAACGTGCTATGGGATGATAGGGTAACGCCAAAAGATGCTATAAGTAACTCCCCCTTTTTTCTCATTTATGGCAGAGAAGCAATTCTTCCACCTCACATTCTTCTTCCTTCGCTTCAGTTGTCACAGAAAGTCCAAGAAGAAGATTGTCCCCCTCTAGAAAACCGAATTAATGCTTTGATGAAGCTAGAAGAAGTAAGAGCCCAAGCTAAACGTAAATTAGATCAACATCAAAAATTGGTTAAAAGATGGTTCGATTCTAATTCTGCTTCTGATAGGAGTTTTGAAGTAGGTGATCTCGTCTTGAAGTGGGACAAACCGCATGAGGGAAAGGGAGAACACACAAAGTTTCAAAATTTGTGGCTTGGGCCATTTTTCGTTGCTGAAAAGTTGGGTCCTAGTTCCTTTCGATTGCAAAATCTTGAAGGGAAGCTTGACACCTACCCGGTGAATGGCCAAGCCCTGAAAAGATATTTTGCTTGATAACTACCCTTGTATACTATGTAAATATTTTATTTTTGTTTGTATTTTCATTTGCTTTCTATTTTTGATTTTGATTTGAATTTATCAGTTTGTGTTTTTTGAAAAATATACATACCTGTACACTGAACTATTCAGACAAAGACGATAGAAAATTCCTTCGCTGAAATAACTTCTGAAAAATTTGTACAAACATCAATGGCATATTTCTGAAACTTATAGCCGTGTTGAAAAAATTCATGCTTTAAAAGAAGTTGACTGATTTCAATCTCTGAGCAAAGCTTGTCATGATCATCTATTATCTTTTTACGCTGTCCCTTTTCCGTAAAGGAATGACTCAGAAGATGTCTCCCTGTCTTAGGAAGTTGTTTTTGTAAAAAAAACATCTCTGGATCTAAATAAAGGACAGTTCTAAAAAAAAAAAAAATTCTGATGAGGTCTATATATATGTTAAAATATCTAGATTTTCAGCGTCACCCCACTCAAAATATATATCTATAAAAAATAAAAATAAAAATAAAAATAAAATAAAAATAAATGATGAATAAGAGTTGTGGGAAGTGCTTGTAAACCCGCCGGGATACTGAACAGGTCTGCTGGCAGCAGGTAAATGCATGCATGGCGCCAAGACAACTTCATCGGGGTACTGAACAAGCCTACTGGCAGTGAAGCAATGTCGGGTATATGAAAATTTGCGAAAAAGAAACCTCTTTAATGTCAATTATTTTGATTCAGAACTTCTTGGAAGGATACAGATGTCAGAGTGGGTTAAATGGAAACCCTGTCAAGGCTATGGACGCGTGCTAGCAGCAGTGGCTATGCCAATAGTATTGGAGATTTTATCTTTAATATCGTGACTTGCTGATCTTAAGACTGTTATTAGTTTTCATCTTTTGAAACACTGCTGAAAAAAAATGATTAATGATGATGTTTGTACGATTTTCTGGTTGTTATTTTTGAGTTGAAATTATCTTTGCTGTCTTAATCTGAATTTGTACCTTTTGCAGAGATAACTGCTTCTACCAGTGTGTCGCCATTGTTGGCAACCAATTCACTTTTTTTGATGATCCTATAAGCTTCCTACACCTATGTCTTGCAAAGATCAAGTTTTCGTCGCATTTTTCAAATAGACAACATTATCATTTTTTGCGACATTTGCACATTTGTCTTCATTAAGTTTTCACAACTGTATGCGTGAAAACTTCTCCTTTCGAAGTCGTATTGAGATCATTATTTGAATTGTTATTATCTCTTTTATCGATATGCCTACTGTACTTACCTTTTATCACTATACAACTGGCAAGATCCTTTGATCGGTACTTATACTTCGATTGATTATGACTTGGTTTTATTAAGTTTGTAAGGCATTTAGCATTTGGATTTTATATGACTTGCCTGATCATTGATTCTATGAAAATGCATAGGGGTTGTGATTAAATTTTTTATATATATATGATATAATCCTTATGCTAATCTTTTCATAACCTTTGGCTTGTCGACTATATGAATACCATTTTGGCACCTTGGTTAAACTTTTGATTGTATGAACTGATACATTGGCACATAGTTGATTTTGGTTTTGATTTATAAGTCGGGTGTTTAAACACTATGGCATTATGTTTGCGCACATTTGCTATACACATTTGATTTCATTAATTGGGCACATGACTCGATGGTTGAACTACTATTATGGATTGAACAGCTATGTAAATCGGCGGTTGTACTTGGATAATGAATATTTTGCATGGCTGACTCCACCACCTTCGCATACTCGCATTTATGCTTATCCCTTTTGCTCGTTCATTTCTGTTAGCTCGGTTAGCTCTGCTCCTGTGTGTGTTGGTGAATACAAACCCTTCCCTTACCATGTGTTCAGCTCCATGGCACCAGTCGTGCGAGTCGAGCCCAATGGCAACCAAGCCCTGTTAATGTTTGACAATGCCCGCAGAGACCTGGAGGAAAATGGGTGGCTACCCTTTATACAATGATTTGAGGGTTTTAACCTTTGTGTAGCACGACAGTTTGCCGTGACTTTCGATGGCTGTCAAGCCAAGGTGGGCGACATACAGATAGAGATCGATGAACAATTTATCAGTTCAACTACAAGGTTACCTGACTCAGGACAGTGTTGGTTTAAGAATTGCAAGTTCGAGGAAGTGCCATGGACATTGTTGTTTCTATCACGCAAAGTCACCTCTTGTGATAGAGGTATGCCCATATCTATGCTCAAACCACGATGGAACGACTTATTAATGCTAGTCAAGCAGTTCAAGACCTGTGAAGGTCGATACGGACTTGTGTTCCTCTACTACCTGCATTTGCTGATGATTTTTATAGGGTATCCTCTAAACATGCCTTTCTACTTTCATCGTAGCCTGTATAAAATGTCGAAAAAGTTTAAGAGGCAGAAGGTTGACAAAAGCCTGTTCCACTATGGACTTATCAAACTTATCGTGGTTTATCATTTGAGTTTGTATGGTGCTAGTTGGAGGGATTTCATCGCCTGTAATGGCTTTTAGGACATAGACCCCGTACAGGTTGATAAACCTGTGGTAATTGAAACCAAGGCTGAACTGCCTATACCCTTACATCTCCTATTGCCTAAACCCTCGGTTGACCCTAGTTTTGACTTACCCGACACTGCAACTAAGAGTACAGAGGCCATTAAAAAACCTATGAGAAAAAATCCCAAGGAAAACCTTACTGCCAATGCCAAAGGGAAAAGGAATGCCTGACTCATTTCGAGAATGGCCAGAAGAAAACCAAAACCCTCTACCGAGTCCAACCCTATCATCCTAGGTGAAGATTCTGATTCTGATGTTGAACATTTTCTGGCTAGCGAGTACCCCTACTCGCAAGGTTTATGTCCCGATCCCCCTTTTGATTTTGTATCGAACCTTCCTCCCTGCCTAAAGAACGACCCTGACTACCTGGGTATTAAATTGCCTCATGAAACCCTCGGTCATTTGGCCAAACCCTCGCCTGCTCTTTCTAAACCCACAAAGTCACCCTGTGACCAATGCAATTCATGGTTAGAACGATATTATATTGATGTTCCTATACTCCAATCGAAGATTCAATCACTGGAAGATCAAATTGCAGCACTAACCAGTCAAAAGGCCAAGCTCCAAGTGACAGATAAAAAGCAAAAGACAACCGGCTCCATCTTTTTCAAAAACGTAGAATCAGTCACGGCCGTTGTAAATTCCAAATTGGCATAATCAAGCAGCCTCGTCGCTATACATGTATGGTTTTGACAGCGTTTTTGTTTTGTAAATAATCTAGGTTGATATAATAATTTGAATTCAGTTTTTAAATAGCTTAGTCACTCATCCAAATGCCTCTGTCATTCGGTGATCATCCTGTACATGGTTTCGTTTTGATAAAGATAGAATGAATTTCAATTTCATATATGATTTGCTCATAGATTTTTATTGGATTTGAATGGTTATTCATTTGGATTTCATTTGCTAAGTTTGTCTGAGTGAAGTAACGAAAGTAATGGTGTGTTTTCAATACAATTTGTTTTGTATCTACTCCGCATGGTAAGTTTTTGTGCTCAATTTAGAATACGATTTTGCTCGGATTCGATCTCGTTATCATTTGTATGCTGTGATTAGTAAATGTTTTCGGGAGGATACTTGTTACGATATGTTGTGTTATATGATTTTCCAAATCACAAGTACCATCCTGTTTAATTCATTTTGGTTAGAAATACTCTGTTTTTATAAAAAACAATAATCTCATTTAACTTGTGTAAATACGCTCGAATTATGGAACAATGACTATTGTTATACCTAGCCGATTGATTCGCATGATCAGATCGTTGTTAGTTCGATCATTTTTGGGAATTGGATTCCGATTATGATTACTCCTCTGTCTGGTTTTAAAATTGTAAAACGATTTGGTCAAATCCAGTTGTGATTCATTTGATTGGAACGATCTCATTTTGATCAAAGTTGATCAATCCTATTTTCCCAATTTGCAATAACAAATTATGAATTATGTTGCTAATCAATCGATTCTGTTACGATTTGGTTTAAATTGATTTTCGCGCCAGTTTGAATTTTCATGGCTATGTCAACACAGTGATAATGATTTGATAACGATCTTGTTTGGTTTTGATCGTATCCATTGCTGATCAGATAGCATAACAATTCTATGCGATTTGTTTTGATTGTGTCGATTCTGAATTGATACTAAATGATTTCACGATGGTTGGATTATGCCTCTGTTCATTCGATTTTGTGGTGACATAAGAAACAGAATACGCCCATCTTTGTAGGCATTCATTGATTCGGATCTTGTTTAGTTTTGAATGATATAACAACTTCAAATTAAATGGTTCATTTTCAAATGATTATTGATGTCAATTAAATTGAAATCTTGAAAAGATTTTTTAATCGATTTGAATGTCGATTCTGTACCTTATTTAGACCAGCTACAGAATCAGATGATTCTGTAGCTAGTCTATAGAATTAAATTTTCTATCATTTTATTAATAAAATATCTCTCTAACTTGTCTATTTCTGACTTGTTTCAGGTAAATTCGAATTGCATGGGATAGGTTTGGCAGTTCAAGAGATATTTAGGTGTTTTAGTTTTATTCTAGTTACTTAGTTTAGTTAAAATTGGGAATATCTTCCCATATTTATGTAAACAGTGTGATAACTTCCACAGGGGGGTTTTACCTTGTGGAAAAACTTAAAAAGACTTATTATTTTTGTAATAAGGATCATCCTCGCTTGTGGGAGAACCAGGATAATGGATATCTAATACAGACTGAGATAGAAACTGATGTTCTGCTACAGCTTTAGCTTTCATAATATCAATCTTTTGTTTCATGTTTATGTTATCAATTTGCATTTGATTAATGACCACTTTAGCTATCTTTGTCTTCTGCAAATGATATGAATTAATTAATATGATCGATATCTGATTTCTTCCAGTATTTAAAAACATAGCAATTACTTGATTCAGTTTATGAATGACAGATTTTTCTTCTTCATCAATTGGATTATTCTGTATAAGTCTTTGCATAACAGGTTTACCTAATTGTGGAGATTTATAAATCATATAATTGTTATGATTTTTATGTCTTGTTTGTCCTGTAAACAAACTTAAAGAGCATTGTAGCTATCGTTTACAAGAAGCTTCTGGATTATTCGGTGCGAGTTTCCTTCCTCCGATCTGCTAGCATAGTCATCGTACACAGGGCAAATCTGGAGCATATTTCCAGTTTAGTTTGCGATTATTTTCATTAATTTGATTAGACATATTTGTAGTTTAGATTAGTAATTTAGTTTAGTTATTTTTTTTGTTTTATTTATGTTCATAAAATTATAAAAGCAATAAAAATATCTTTTACTGTCTTAGGGCAGAATATTAATGAGTTTTTCAGGTTTTAATTAAATCTGTAAATTGTCAATATTGTACATTTTGTGAATAAGTTATATTTCCGTTAGTAGTTAGATAGTTAATTAGTTAGAGTTACTATAGTATTAGTTAGTAGATTGTATATATAGAATAGTTAGATTAGTTAGTTTGTTTTATTTATTTTTAGTTAGTTTAGTTTAGTTTGTTTTAGTAGTTAGTTTTAATTAGATTAGTTCATTAGTTGGTTTTATTGTTAGTTAGTTTAGTTTGTTTTATTTTTAGTTAGTTTAGATTAGTTTTCTTTTGTTTTCTTAGGACCTTAGATCGGCCAACGAAGCCACTAAACCCGTCAGGGTGGTTCATCCCAAACGACTTGGGTTATTAGACAACCCCGAACCAGTTCCACTCTCTCTGAACTTTTTGCTTATAGAGTTCTCCAATTTTGCTTATAACCTTTCAAAGAGCAGTTATAGGAATCTTTTCTGATATGCTTAATGAGTACATAATTCGGGAGAGATTCCTTTCATATCTGTATAATCCCATGCGAATGCTTCTTTATGTTCAAGAAGTAACTTCATTAATTGTTGTGTTTCAACATTTGTCAGGTTAGGGTTTATGTTTAGTGTTTTGCCAGGTTCAATTTCTATTGGTATGCTTTTAGAAGAGATGGTGGCAGATGTTTGAGGTGGGTTTTCAGAATTAAGGTTTTCCTAATTATCTAACTCGAACAGTGCATCTAGTTGGTTATGAGTTTCTGGAGTAACAGAGGAGGGTTCACAAATAAAATTATTAATTACTTCATCCTCAGTGGCATCTTTAAGGCTTAAAGCTTGTCTGATAGTCAAGATAGGTTGAGTGAGTTGATCATCAAAGTCTACCCATACAGAATTATCATTATTAATCAAGGGTGTAGCGTGAGGGTAGAGGGTAAGCTGTTTGGTTTCGTAACCATTGGAAATTGTCATTGATCCTGATCGACAGCTGATAAAAGCGTCTGTTGTGGCTAACCAAGGCCTACCCAAAATTAGAGGGTGCCCCCCCAACTTTGTTTTAGGTTGTAATACCACAAAGTTAGCTGGATAATTCCATGATTCCACTGAGATAATTAGGCCTTCAATGACTCCCTCCAGTTTGATTATAGAGTGGTAAGCTAATTCTAGGATATTTGGGGTGTCTCTGATTTCATTCTGCAGTTGTAATAATTGTGAGGTTTCCAGAGTCATAATATTGATAGAGGCACCTAAGTCTACTAGGACTCAAGGGATTATCATTTTTCCAATTTGTACTGAGATGGTAGGGTGGCCGGGATCACCATATTTAACTGGGGGGACTTTACCTGACATTAGTGAAGACAAGTCACCCATGACATGCACTGTGAGGGGATCCTTAATTTTCCTACCAGGTTTCTTAACACAAATGTCTCGCATAGTCCTGGCATAAATTGGTACATCTCGGAGTGCTTGTAATAGAGGGATTTTGACATAAAGATTTTGTAATTCCCCCATAAGATTGAAAGCCAGTGGCTCAGGCATTTTAGTCAAAGCTAAATGCTCAAGAAATGGTGGTTTTGTTGTTTCAGCAGCAGTGTTAGAGTATGATTTTACCTCTTCAAGTACATCATGCTCTTTTGTTTCCTCTTTATCAGAAGAGGTAACATCAGCTATGATAGGTTCTATTATTCTCCCTGATCGTAAATGAATATCGTTGCATTGTGCAGGGAGAAGAGAAAATGTAGGCTGGTTATGAATATCAATGCACTGCACAGTTTCATTATTGGGGTTGGGGTTAGGTTGTATAGGTAGCTGGGGCCTCATTATTTGATTGTTTGGTGGGGTACTTGATGGTAAGGAGAGTGGTTGCAGAAATTTTGATTGAGGTAATTGATTTGGGAAGGGGGGTTGTTGTGCTCTCCAATTTGGATTCCATTGGTTCTGATATGGTTGTTGTTGTTGTGGAGGCCAAGGAGTCCACATTGATGGATCAAAAAAGGGTGGGTTAGTTTGTTGCATGGGTGGGTAATTCATTTTATTTAGGTATTGTATTTGATTATAGGGAGGGTAATTCATTTGATTAAAAGAAGGATATTTATTCCAACGATTAGAAGATGTAAATGGCATGTTAGGATTCATACCTTGTCCCCGCGATTGCCATTGCCTTTTCTGTGTCAACAGATAGACAACTTCAGCTTCTTCATTAGTTGGTTGTAATGTTGCCTTGATCCCTGGTAAAGAAGGACATTGTTGAGTTTCATGATCTTTATCACAGATGGTGCAGATTGGATTTTTGTCCAATGGGCATTCCCTTCGTGGGTGCTTGTCTCTGCATTTAGAACAAAAGATGGACAGAGCTGCTTCTGCTTTGGCTTGCTTCTTTTCAATCTGTAGGGTATCAATTTGTGAGGCAAAAGAGCTTAACATTTCAGTTTTAAAACCTTCAAGTAAATTACCTATTTCAGCTCTTGTTTCTCCCCCACTGGCTGATTTTTGAACTCTTGAGAATGTGGTATCCCTGCTATTTGATCTATTCCTTGAAGCTCCTCTAGAACATATTTTACATAGGTTAACAATTTTATCATATGATTCTTTAGATATGTCCCCTTTCCCAATCATATTCAGCATATCTAGACAGTCATCCCTTACTCCTTTTAATAATATTGTTTTAAGAATATCCTTACTTACATCGTGGTGATTGGATCTTTGTAGATTATATTGTAGCCTCTCTACAAAGTCCTCTAGATTTTCATCCTCCTTCTGTATCATCTTAAATAGTTCTTCCCTTTTTTCTCTTGTTCGGCAATAGTCCTGGTATTTATGCAGGAATTTCTATTTCATTTGGTCCCATGTTGTGATTACATGGCCTCCAAGGCTCATGAACCATCTTAGTGCATTTCCTTTCAATGTTGCTGGAAATAGCTTTAAGTTTTTAGCATTGGAGATGTAATCATAACTTCTACATAATATGTCAAACTCAAAAAGGAATTCATCAGGATCCTCTGAAGACAAACCATGAAAGTTAGGTAGTGCTGAGAGTGGAATGTTCTTCATGGGGGATACCCCTCTAGGAAGATCACCAATAGGAAATCCTAATGTGGAAAAAGAGTTTTCATCATTTACCTCTCTTTCAGGACCTGCTTGTTCTTCATGATGCAATTCTTCATTGTACTCATCCATGTTTTCTTCTGTTTTCTCCCCTGTTGCACTTGCTCTGTCCTCAATATTTCCTTCTGGTTTCTCGACTGTCTCAGGAGTCCAAACCTCTTTCCCTGTCTTGAAGTTTTCTTGAAATGAAGGTTGGGACTTAGGTTTCTGAGAGTTTGGTCGTTGAGCAGGAGATTCAGACTTTGATACAATCTCGTCAATATAAGTTTTTCTTCCTCCTCTTCCTCTACCCCTGCCACCTGTAGGGTCAATGTCTTTGGGGTCTCCACGTCCTCTCATGCAATCTTTGTATCTGGAAAATCATAAGTGCTTTTGAAATCTATAATTACCTTCCCCAGCAACGACGCCAAAATGTTGGTCACTATAATTGTTTATTTAATTAAACAATCAAGTGCTACATAAATTTTCAACCCAGGGAAGTCTGTTTATTTCAAAGGTAATCACACACTATATATGCTCAATCTCAAAAGCAACCTAGAGTTGTAGTAAAAATATATTAATCACACCTTTCCTTGAACAAACTGAAGTTCTAAATTGAATTACAGGAAAGCAACCTACCTATTGCAGAGTTCAAAGTTTAAAGAAATGATTATCCAAAGAATCCTGGATTACAGTAAGGAATAAAAACCTAGGAAAGAAATCCTTCAAACCACTGTAAAAGGAAAGACCAACTATCTTGTAACAGAGAACAGGACCCTATTCCCCAATCAGGAATCTTTAGCACCTATTTCCGATCATCACACTTTCATGAACTCATTGCTAACTAAAATGATTGACACACATTGAAGACTAACTATCTCCTAACAGAGAACAAGACCCTATTCCCCAAGCAGGAATCTTCAGCACCTGTTTCTGATTATCACACTTTCAGGAACTCATTGCTAATTGAAATGATTGACACATACTGAAGACTAACTATCTCCTAACAGAGAACACAACCCTATTCCCCAAAAAAGAATCTTCAACACCTGTCCCTGATTATCACGCTTTTATAAATTCACCAACCAGAATTGCTAACTAAAATGATTATTGGTTACCCAAGCATGAATTATATGAAAATAATGTAACAACCAGTAAAACAGAGTTTCAGCAAGACAGAGTTTAGTAAAGTAGTGTTTCAGCAAAACAAAATTCAGTAAAGTAGTGTTTCAGCATAACAGAATTTAATCAAGGCATGAACAGAAATAACACTAACACACTACAAAGCTAATGGGTGAATCTTGTGAATAAGGTGGGCCCTCCCTTCTCACAAGATTCCCCTGGAACAAAAGGAACTAGAGAGAAATGCTCAGAACAATATTTTATTCATCTGTCAACTGTGTTACATTACAATATGAAGTAAAACACGTCCCTCTCTGTAAATATTTTCTTAGTTAAGAAGAAGGTCCTCTCTAATGGTGATTTCCTCTTATTTAAAGAGGAGAATCCCCTTGATACAATTTTCATCATCAAATTACATGTGCGCATCTGAATCCTATTCTTAGTCAGATCAAATCTTTACTGGAATAGGATATCCTGGTCTCCCGTAACAACATGCTATTACAATAGTTGAAAAGGTGTTGAGTGAGGTGTTGTTGTTGCGGCTGGAGTAACAACTTCTATATTTATCTTATTTACCGTTGTATGTTGTTTCATCATCATAAATTACAAGCTATTTCAGCAACGGGATTTGTGTTCTAACTATTTCATCAACGTGGTCTCACGCAGCAGCGGTGGTTAATTCTGGCTCAAGGTGCGGCTGTTGTGGTCAGTGTAACAACTTTGTGTTGTTGTTTCGGCATTGTAGACCACGGAGAGTGTAAAAACTTTTGTGTGGGTTGTTTTTTCAGCATTGTAAACCATGGAGAGTGTAGCAGCTTCTTCTTGTGTGAGTTGTTGTTTCATCATCGTAGACCACGGAGAGTGTAACAGATTCTTCTGTGTGAGTTGTTGTTTCAACATCGTAGACCACGGAGAGTATAGCAACTTCTTCTTTGTGAGTTGATGTTTCAACATCGTAGACCATGGACTGTTTCAGCCACAGGGTTTGTGTGCTTTAACTATTTCAACAACAGGCCTCAATGCTAATCTGCAGTTCGAACTGTTTCAGTACTTATATATTTCTGATCAACGATTAAGTACGAGAGTAATGTAAAGTTATATGAAAAACAGATTAAACATATAGTAAAGAGAAGAGACGTTGTATACCTTTGGAGAGATAGGGTAAGGTGATGATATAAGTTTAAATGTGAGTGGAAAAAGGATGTAATGGTAACAAAAGGTGTGAGCAAAAAGGTACATTGTAGGGTCCTAACACAGACCAGATTCACTCCTCTAGCTGACGAGCGGTCAATTTCGCATGTCAACAAATGGCACTAGAATGAGGGCTTGAAAACTATTAATGGCACGAGGAGGTCGTAAGACTCCTCCCCCACCTACCCGCTCACCTATAGTAACTAGAAGTCGTTCTGATGACAACATTTTCCCTCAAACAACAACCATATCAAATGACGATCTATGGATCACAGTTGAATCAGTCACTCTAAACCCTACAGGTGGTGATATACAAGAGATTGTCTGGCAATATCTCATAAGAACGCACAATGCCTTAGCCTATAAGACAACCAAACCAACCTTTAAATCAACCATTAGACTTCTCTGATATCAGAGAACAATTTGGAGGTACTGACCTTACCTTAAACCATACAAATCCAATCCTCACTCTTGCAGCAGGAGGATTTGGTATACCACCATCACCACCTCCTTCATCTCCTTCTTCTTCTGGAGAAGAATCCTCTGATGAAGGAAGTTTTTCATCCCAAACTTCGACACCACCCACATCTATGGCCAACCCGAACAATCCCGCTAGACCTTGGCTCGACCAAGATGCAGTGGCCATACCTGGGCCTCAACATCCTTTACCCAATCACTCGAAGAAATGGCTCCCTAAATTTGACCAGGACTCCAAACAGATCACTGAAGATCACATCAAAAAGTTTATGTTATCCATTAGAATCCGTAGTGTTGAGAATGAAGACGTAGTCTATAGATTGTTTAACTACACCTTTGAAGGAAATCCCTCTACCTGGTACTTTTCCCAACAACCCCACACCATCGTTTCATGGGAGAAATTTGAATCCTGTTTCCTTGAGAGGTTCAGAGACAACAAGTCTCCTGATGTTCTAGTCATATAGATTTCTAGTTTAAGAATGAACCCCAAAGAAAAGATCAAAGACTTTAATCAAAGGTTCTTGACACTAAAGAACCGAATCCCCACAGATTCGATGCCTGCCGAGAATCTTATTATCACATATTATATGAAAGCCTTAAATCAAAACATAGCCATTTGGGTAAAGAGATATAAGAAATCCACGTTGTTAGAAGCCTTTGAAGAGGCCAGTCAGATTGAGAAAGACATTCTTATTTTAAAATACACTACTAGAAACGAGACAGAGACTAGTTCATCTTCCAAAAAGAAAATCGAAATCCTCCCTAGACCTTCCCAAAACAAAGCTCAACCTGAGAGTTCGGATTTAGAAAACTTATTGAAAGTCATTCAAAAACTATCCAACCAAGTTATAGATTTGAAAAGGATGAATGAAGAAGCTTCTTCGAGCAAAGGGTCTTACAAACCTCCTTTTAGGAAGCCTTTTCCCACCAACCAACCTAATTCAAATACTGAAGGCTTGAATCTAGAAAGCCTGCAATTTGCTATTCAAATGATCCTAGAAGCACATGATAACTTGATTCCTCCCAAGATTCCTGAAGAAGTAGCTAAACAAGAGACAGTAGAAGAAGATGAATCCTCTCCGAATATTTTCGGACATTTTTCGGATAACATTTTTCAATCTAATTTCGAAACAGTGCATCCTTACAATACTAGGAGCAAGACAACAAATAAGCCTTCTTCCGAAATCAATATGACTTTGCCTCCAAAACAGTATAAATCAACTGAGACTAAACAGAATTCAGTAAACCAAAGTTTGGATTATGGTTTGGTTGAGGATCTAAAAAAGCTTAGGGCTAACATTTATGTTTATGAATTATTAAAATTCATTTTCCTTCTACAAAAAATGCTATAGAATATTGCAGAGAACAATCCGAATAGTAACAAAGGTATTCAAAACAACCCCAAAATTCCTCAGAAGGCTTCTGCCAAAACTACATCTGAGCCTCACGATAAAAGAGACCTTCCTGTAAATAATGTAACAAATGTAGATAAACCGGTTTCAGAGGCTGCGAGTAAAAAGCAGCAAGTTCCCACTATTAATACTCGCAGAAATGTATCTCCATTTTTGTTAACTTTTGAAATTTTCAATAGAAACATACATAACTGTATGGTAGATTCAGGTGCATCATATAATGTAATTCCTTGGTCTGTTTGTCAAAAGATTAATGCCAAAGTTCAACCATCCAGCTTGAAAATTATCCAACTTGATCGAACTAGTGTTAAAGTGATAGGTGAATTAAGAAATGTGCTCATAAGATTATCGTCTAATCCTAAAGTTCATCAAGTGATTGATATTATTGTTGTAGATATCCTAGAAGTTTATTATTTGTTTTTAAGTAGAGACCAGTTAGAACAATTACACGACTATTTTGCGACGGATTGGTCTCACCTATGGCTACCCAAGAATGGAAAGCCCAACAGAATGAAGGTAAATCGTGAACGTTATCTAAAGTTCACGGAGACTGATTTAAATGATCTCAATGAACCATTCACTCCTTCTACCAATTCGCCCGAAATACAGGGGATGGACAGTTTTTTCGGTAATTTCATGGCTGAAACTTCCACTTTCACTAACTTGGAACAACAGTCTGAAATTTTGACATATACGCATCCAACAACTTCTTCTCAGTGGACACATGCAACCAACGAAAATAAAATATGGTCTTTGTACTTTGATGGGTCAAAATCTAAGGAAGGAGTTGGTGTAGGTTGTGTGCTCATCGATCCAACAGGTAACAAGACTCTGATTGCTTTCTGACTAGAATTTGAATGTACAAACAACACAACAGAATATGAGGCACCCCTGCAAGGCCTCAGAAAAGCATTAGATCTGAACATTCAAAACTTGACTGTCTTTGGTGATTCGAAAATCGTGGTTAGACAGGTAAAAAATTCTATCCATTGTTTATCTCTGCACCTTAAAAGCTACCAAACTGAGGTATGGAATTTAATGAGCAAGTTATTCGCATTTAACATAAATTCTATTCCTAGATTGAATAATTCAGAAGCTGATTTGTTAGCTAACGTCGCCTCAAAATTTTTTCCTGCAGAAGGCTTATCTCCGAATGCATTTTCCATCGAATTGTTGTTCAGACCGTCCGTCCCAGACAACATCATGAATTGGAGAGTCTTCGATGACGATCAACAGATTATAAGTTTTCTGCATATGGAAGAAACTTTCTAGTGTGCGGTGATCGACGAAGGTACCCATGAAAAAAATCTTTGTGAATTTACGATAATACCAGATCCAAGATCTCTAGAATCTTCATCAGACATGGTAAACTCTATCCCAAAATCTGTAGTTAGATTAGAAAATTTTTATGATCTTCACGACAAGTTTAGAAAATCAGTGAACTGTAAAATGAATAGTTCCTCTTTGATGCATGAAAAAGTGAATTTGGGAACTAAAGACAATCCACAGTGCATTAATTTAGGGTTGGGATGTTCTAGGAAAGAAAAAGTAGTGTTTATTAAGTTGTTTAAGGAATTCAAAGATGTTTTTTCTTGGACATATGATGACCTAAAAACCTTTGATCCTAACATCATACAACACGTTATTCCCATGAAACCCCAAACCCAACCTTTTCAACAAAAGTTAAGGAAAATGCACCCAAAACTTGAACCAACGGTAAAGAAGGAATTAAAGAAACTCTTGAATGCTAAGATAATCTTCCCAGTTAGGCAAACACAATGGGTCTCTAATCTTGTCCCTGTCAGAAAGAAGAGTGGTGAAATCTGACTATGTGTAGATTTCCGAAATCTTAACTGAGCATCTGATAAACACAACTACCCTGTCCCTCCCATGGAATAGATCCTTCAACAAGTATCTGGTTCTGAAACATTATCCTTGTTAGATGGTTTTTCAGGGTATAACCAAGTCCTGATGTCTCCTGTAGACCAACTCAAAACCACCTTCCGCACTCCATGGGGCACCTACACTTATAGAAAGATGCCCTTTGGAGTCATAAATGCTAGGCCACTTTTCAGAGAGCGATGGACATCGCTTTCTGAGGCTTAATCAATCAATTTGTGGTAGTTTACCTGGATGATGTCACTATCTTATCGAAAAATAAATAAGATCATCTAGCTCATTTAAGATCCATTCTACAGCGATGTCGTAAGTACGACATTTCTTTGAATCCTAAAAACTCTATCTTCGTAGTAGAACAAGGTAAAATCCTTGGATTCATTTATCGAATGAAGGGATGATTATCGACCCTAAAAGAACTCAAATTCATTTTGAAATTGCCCCCTCCCTCGTCAAAAAATTCCATGCAATCTTTCTTAGGTTAGATAAACTTTGTTAGGAGATTCATCCTGAGATTTTCAGAAATGGTGAGACCATTACAAAACCTAATAAAAAAGGATGTACAATACCATTGGGGACCTTTAGAAAGCCAGGCTTTTGATTCAATAAAAAAAGCCATAATAGACGCTCCTTCTCTAATGAGCCTCGACTTTTCGCAATACTTCACCCTCTACACATTTGCCTCTGACCGCTCATATGCTTTCGTCCTAACTCAAAAGAATGTTTAAAACAATGAAGTCCCAATCGCCATTATGAGCTCAGCCTTGAAGGGGGTGGAACTTAATTACATAGCAGTAGATCATCAAGCCTATGTTGTTTTCAAAGAAGTAAAGCACTTCCGATCTTATCTGTTGAAATCTAGGACGAAAATCATTGTCCGTTACTCGACTGTTAGAAATCTGTTAGTACAGAAAGAACTAAGAGAAACAAGGCAAACTGGGTCACATCCTTGCAAGAGTATGACATAGAAATCACCCCAGCACAAATGGTAAGAGGCCAAGGTTTATGCAAGTTGGTCGTTGATTCAACTGTAGGACAACAAGAGGAAAATGATATGTTAAATCTAGGACAACACTATCAAAATCAAATCAAATCTGTTGTGCACAAAACCCTGTTAGTCCCTAGTACGATGATATAAAATTTTGTCTTATACACAGATTAGCTCCCCGTCACCTTGATCCCACAAAAAGGAGAGAACTAAGATTAAAATCTGTTGCTTTTCAATTGATTAATGGTATTTTGTTTTGTCAAAATTTTGATGGAGTACTAATGTGCTGTCTTGAGAAATATGAAGCAGAAAAAGTCTTATTGGAATTGCATGCAGGAAAAGCTGGTGGAAATTTTGGTGGAGACACCACTGCCCATAAAGTATTAAGAGCGGGTTATTACTAGCCTACCCTTTTTAAAGATGCTCATGCTTTAAGTCGCAAGTGTGTGATTTGTCAAAAAGCATCCGGACGGATACAAAAACCAACTTTCCCTTTGCAACCAGTTTCGGTAGACTCCCCTTTTCAGCAGCAGGGTCTCGATATTACAGGCCTAATCAATATGCCATCCTCACAATAGCATAAATATATCATAACAACCACAGATTACTTCACCAGGTGGTCCGAGGCTGCCCCATTAAACGTTGTAAATACCAGTCAGGTAAATATCCTTCTTGAATTCAAATATTATTGCTCATTTCGCTATCCCTGAATGCCTGGTATTTGATAATGATTATTATTTTTCATCTCTTGAAATGAGTGATTTCTCTCTAGAAAAATGAATTAAATTAAAGTATTATTCCAGCTATTACCCCCAAGGAAACAGTTTGGCAGAATCGACTAATAAAAATTTGATCAAAATTGTCAAGAGAATGGTCTCTGAAAATCATAAAAATTGGCATAACACATTGTTAAACGCAATCTGGGCTGATAGAGTAACTCCTAAAACTATTGTGGGTGACTCACCTTTATTTCTCATTTACGGCAGGGAGGCGATTCTTCCACCACATGTCCTTCTTTCATCTCTACAGTTATCGCAAAAAGTACAGGAAGAGGACTGTCCCCCTTTGGAGAGTCGAATTAACCCTTTGTTAAAATTAGAAGAAGTGAGGGCTCAGGAAAAATGGAAATTGGATTAACATCAACTCATTGTTAAAAACCGGTTTGATTCCAATTCTGCCTCTGACAGAAATTTTGAGGTAGGTGACCTTGTCCTAAAATGGGAAAAACATCATGAGGGAAAAGGAGAGCATACAAAGTTTTAGAACTTGTGGTTGGGACCATTTTTAATTTCTGAAAAATTGGGTCCCAGTTCCTTCCGATTACATAATTTAGAAGGGCAGCCAGACACCTTTCCGGTGAATGGCCAAGCCCTAAAAAGGTACTTTTCCTGATGACGCTCCCATGTACACTGTGTAAATATTTTCTGTTTTGTTTGTTGTTTGTTTTTTCTTTGTTGGTTTGTTTTTATTTTTCCTTTTGATTATTGCTCTTTATTTTAAAACATATATGCCTGCATCATGGGTTAGTTCAGATAGAAATAACAGAAAAATTTCCCTTCGAAAATGACTGCTGAAAGTTGTTTGAACATTAATTCTAGTTTTTCTCTGAGTTTGCAACCATGTTCAAGATAACTTGTTATTTGAAAAGCATTTCTTGATTTCAATCTGCAACTGAAGGTATTCATGATTATCCATAAAAATTCTTCTTATTCTATCCCTGTTCCTTAAGAGAACAACTCAAAGATGTCTCCCTGCTCTTGAAAGTCAGTTTTATTAACAAACTATTTCTAAATGTTGACAAAGGACAACTAAGAAATTTCTTCAGGGTCTGTGATTTACCAAGATGTGTCCAAAAACTAGAATTTTCAACGTTACCCCACTCTATTAAATATCTTTAAAAATAAATAAACCCTTAGAGAGCTGTGGGAAGTGCTTGTAAACCTGCCAGGATACTGAACAGGTCTACTGGCAGTGGGTAAATGCATGCATGATGCCAAGATAACTTCGTCGGGGTACTGAACAGGCCCGCTGGCAGTGAAGCAATGTCAGGTAAAAGAAAATTCTCAGATATGGATTCTTTTTGACCTTAAATGTCCTTCGTTTTGATTTGGAACTTCTTGGTAGGATACAGATATCAGAGTGGGTTAATTGACATCCCTGTTGAGGCTATGGATGCCTGCTGGCAGCAGTAGCCTGTTGGCAACCAATTCACATTTTTATCCTATCCTTATAAGCTGCCTACACCAATGTTTTTCCACCCTTGATTTTCTCGCAATCTTTGGAATAAAACAACACTATTATTTTGCGCACTTTGTTCTCGTTTTCACGACTGCAAGCGTGGAAAATTTGTTTTCAAAGTCGCATTAAAATCGCCATACATATTTGATATGATCGAACCCTTGGTGTTGATTTTGAATCATTGTTTTGGTTTTAAAACTATGCTAAAACTATTGTTCGCGCAAATGTTTGGTCGACTTACCATAGATTTCATTGATTGTTTGAATGGCATGGTTTTTAACATATGCAATAGTGATTTGAATCGCTATATGCGCCATCAGTTGTACTGTGGGAAATGACTCTTTTGCATGGGCTGATCTAGCTCCACCACCCTCACACATTCTGGCATTAATGCTTTTCCCCTATCCCGAGTCACCTCTGCTAGTTTTTGGGTAAGCCTGTGAGCATATCGACCCTGCGTATACCACTGTTCGAACCCTTTCTCATTCACCCTGCCCACCATGTGCTCTCGTCTATGGCACTTGTGGTGCACATAGAGCCAAATGGTAGCCAAACTCTATTTCTATTCGATAATGACCGTAAGGATTTAGAAAATGGTGGTTGGCTGGTGTTTATTCAAAGGTTCGAGGGTTTCAACTTTTCGGTTTCCCAACAATTCGCCCTCACCTTCGACAAGTGCAGGGATAAATTCAGAGACATACAGCTTGAGCTCAATGAGGAATTCTTAAGCTCGGCTACAGGACTGCCAGCTACAGGTCAAAAATGGTTTAAAAATTCCAAAGTTGACGAGGTGTCGTGGCCTCTCCTTTTCATGTCAAGGAAGATTGTTTCCTGTGATAGAGGTATGCCTATCACTACCCTCAAACCTAGGTGGCACAATATTTTGGTAATTGTTAAATAGTTTGTGACCTGTGAAGGTTAGTATGGCTTGGTATTTCTATATCACCTCCGGTTATTGATGAATTTCATAGGCTACCCTTTGAATATGCCACGTTATCTCTTGTGTAGTCTTTACAAGATGTCTAAAAGATTCAAGTGTGAGAAGACTGATAGCAGCCTTTTTCCATCACGACATGATTAAACTCATTATCGTCCACCATTTAAACCTTAGTGGCGATAATTGGCAAGCCTTCCTATCAAGGAATGGATTTGCCAATCCCGAGTCTGCTCAAATCGACAAGGTTGTGGTTACAAAAAATTTGGTTGGGCCAGTCATGCCACTTCATATCCTTCTACCCCCTGTCAAACCCTCGGATTTCCCTAACATAGATCTACCCGATGCCATAGCCAACCCATGTACTAAAGACAAGACTGAGGCCGTTAAGAAGCCTGTGAGGAAGAAAGGTAAGAATGATACTACTGTCAACAGTAGGGGAAAGAAAAATGCCCGATTGATATCGAGATACGCTAGGAACAAACCCAAGCAAAATGTTGACCAGAAGGCAATAGTGTTGAGCGAGGACTCAGACTCCAATATTGAGCATTTCCTAGCTGAGGAATACCCCTATTCCCATGGCCTATGCTCTAAGAAACCCTATGAATATGTCTCTAACTTACCCCCGTGCCTCAAAAACGACCCAAACTACCCGGGAATCAAGCTACACAAGGAAACCCCTGTTAACTTGAAGAAACCCTCGCCTGTGATACCTAAGCCCAATCAATCACCATGTATCCAATGTAATGCTTGGCTAGAGCATTATTATGCCGATGTTCCCCTGTTGCAATCAAAGATTAAATCATTAGAGGAATGGGTGATAGTGCTATCGAAGGAGAACGACATGCTTCAATCCAATGAGAAGAAACAAAAAACCACCGGTTCAATTGTCTTCAAGAACATCGAAGCAACAACGACCTTTGTCAGTTCAAAATTATCATGACCGAGTTGCCTAGGTATGTGTTTTGACATCAATTTTGCTTTGTGAGTTTGCTTGAATTAATTTAACTGATTGTAGTTGTTTTCAATTAGCTCTATTCGTTTTAATAGATCCAAAATGGTTCTTTTATACTCGGATCATTGAAAACGATTTCAGTGTGAATCATGTACAGTAGATTCATTTTGCTAAAATTAAATGTAGATATGATTCGGTTATGCGATTTTATTGTGCTCGGATTAGTATAAGTGATTGGGTTGTTTGTGATTCTGTTTGGTTTGCTTTGAAATAGTTCTGTACATTTGAATTAATATAGTCGATTGGGTTTTGTTTTTGTTTAGTTTTGTTCAAATATATATTTAAGGAATGATTCTATTTTGCTTCCATTTTAGACTTTGATTTCATTCGATCTGTACAGGAGATTTATTTATCATACACAACTATGATTTGGATTGATATGATTTCGTTGTTTTTGGATTATGTCGGCCCCAAACTAGCTCGATTCATTTCTTTTGGCTTGATTTTGAAACGATTCTGTATGCTTGAATTGGCATGATCCTTTACATATGAAATGCGTAAATATCAGTGAGTGGTTTGATAAATATAATGTAATCTATTGATTCACAAAACGACTCTGTTAGCTTTGATTTCAAAAAACGATTTTGTTAATGGTTGAGGCGACATAAACAATTGCATGAATGATTTGTTTAACCGGTTACAGTTTGTGTCGATTGAAATTGGTTCATGAAAATGATTTCATTGGTTTCGAATTATCTAAGCGATTATATTTACCCCTAATTGGTGATAACAAATGTTGAACAGAGTGCATGTATCTCTGTTACCTTTCGGTTGACCACGATTTCGTTTGTTTCAATTTGCATACAAGTTTTGGTTTGATATTGCATGAATGATTCACTCTGTTTGGAATTAGTAATTAAAGATTTGGTTGAATAAGTCGAATATAATTATGTTAAGTTTTGGATTGATTTTAAAACAATTCTATGCTCAAATTAGACCAGCTACAGAATCTCAAGATTATGTAGCTAGTCTTAAAAATTAGATTTTTGTCAATTTATCAATAAAACAATATCTAAACTTCTGTATTCTTGTCTACTTACAGGTACCTACGAATTTCATTGACAAATGGGACATGCTATAGTAGTTTAGATATAGTTTTCAGTTGTTAGTCATAGGAAAAATAGGGACTTGGGAGATTGTTCCCAGATTTTTTGTAAACTGTTTTGACAATTCCCACAAGGATGTTTTACCCTGTGGGAGGTCTTTAAATACTTGTTATTTTTTGTAAGGAACCCATCATCATCACTGTTGGGAGAACCATATTATGGATTTATAATGATACAGACTGGGATGAAAGTTGATGTCTTGTAACAGCTTTAGCTTTCAATATATCAAACTTTTGTTTCAAGTTTTCTTCATATCAATTTGCAATTAATTATCGACTACTTTAGCTATCATGATTCATTGCATGTTGATGTGATTTTATTTATATGTTTTCCATATATGATCTCTCTTATTTAAAAATAAAACAATTACTCTATTTCAATTTAATGAATACAAGTTTATCTTTTTCATTAATTGAATTGTTTTGTACAAATTTTGCACAAGGGTTTATCTGACTGCGATGATTTGTAAATTATAAGATTGCTATAATTTTTTATGTCTTGTTTGTCCTGTCATTTATATTTTAAGAGTATAGCTGCTTCTAGTTTACGAGAAGATCGTGGAGAATCTGGTGTGGATTTCCTCCCTCCAAATAGCTAAAACAACTATTGCTTACAGGACAAACCTGAAGTGTTACTTCAGGTCAGTTTGTTATTTGTTATTTAGTTAATTTTTTAGTATAATTTAAGTAGTTTAGTTAGATATATATATATAGTTTATATTCTTAGTTAGAGTTAT